>CAEFZY010051554.1:0-78904 GCA_903066815.1 Brachyrhaphis roseni
CAGTACATCATTGCACATTTAAGATAATTGTTGTTCTTCAAATAAATCTACTAAAACTGATTTTCACTCTCCTGTATCGTGTTCTGCATGTGGGCTAGAAATATTGAACCCATCATGACAGTTAGTAAGCTACTATGATCTGTGTTAATGTACATTAAAAAAAATCTGTTGTATGATTAATCCCATAGCTTACCAAACATTAGTTTAGAGAATGGTCCATGAGAGGGAACACTGCTGCCATTGCTGTTACTCACAAAGAGACAAAAAGTCGTAGATACATTTAAGAGATCCACAGGGACATTCTGAAGTGACCTGGAGGAAGCAATTCATGCATGTGAAAGGAGAACCCTGGTGTGTTCTGTGCAATGTACTTGCAAAAAAATGAATGCCAGTCAACAACAAAGAGTCATAGATAGTAATCCATTTTATTTGAAAACTTTCAAACTGATGAAAATCATTCACTGTTGCTTTTCACTCTAAGGCCACAATACATCATTTCAGTAAGAGTTTACATAAGGCACAAAGGTGCACAAGAACATCATCTTGCTGTAAATGTTTTCTGATGAAACAGGAGAAAGGAACAACTCACAAGCCTTTTTTCAGCAGTATTTTATGATAATCGGATTTGTGAACTGATCCATGCAATATTACATCTGACAGACATACACGCAGTTTCACCCTCACAAAGCCCGGAAGTAAAACACACATACACACACGATGCAAACTGACATTTTCTGAACGTTAATAATACGTCTCCAGCTCCACCCAACCTGGAAGAAACCAAGAGAGAGAGAGAGAGAAGGAGAAAACAGAGGAAAAGTGTCAGGGAACCCAAAAAAATGACAGGTTTCATAATAACCCATTGTATCGCTCTATTTGTATTCATCTCATTGCCTTTCTCTTCGTACATTTCCAAATGAATCCCTCTTATAACTCAGAGTCTGATCAGCAGCCCGTGACACACAGATTAACAGAAATGATTAACTGTCAGCATGGATTGTATTTGTCTGCCCACGTCTTGCCCCTCATCTGCTGAGACGCACTGGCAGAGAGCAGATTTTCAGCCATTGTAAGGTTTCCATATCATATGGATGATCTTCAGGGCATATCTCAAGAGTCTTCATCAGCCTGCTTTAATTTCCTCTCCAATCATTTAGCATTGGCTCTGTTGATGGGTGATCAGGTATGTTTATTTCCTGGCCTGAGTTTGACATATTGGATATTAGCTCGTTGGCAAACAGGATAACCACTGTGCTGTGCTTCAACACAGAATACAGTCGGAAGATTAAATTGGCTTGCCAGAAAAAGTCATGTGTTTGTTGTATTCCAAAGTCTGTGCTTTAAACTTCGACTTGTTTAAATGAGTAGCTGCGTTTCAAGTACAAATCTGCAAAAAGCTTTGACAATATTCCACCAAAATTTTGCAATTTCGGTGTTTGATTTAAATAAGAGCCGCAATTTAAATCACATGTGAATGAGTTTGGTTACACAATAAATAATAATAATAAAAAAAAAACATGCCGTGCCATAATCCTCCAGATTACTTCCTGTCGTCTTCTTCTTTGTGGTTTGTGGTTGAGGTGTCACAAACCATGTGACTCGTGATACAAAAAAAAAAAAATTCCATTGTAGCCTTGAAATAAACCAATTTTTATACAGTCAGAGACATGACTTGAATCTGCTAAAGAAAATCTATGAAGCTACTAAAAAATTAGGGCGTTCGCAAGGAGATCTTCCACTCATAACTTTATCAATGATACAAATGGAAACATGCAAAAACATCGGTCAGCAATCATAATAATGTATCATTTAATTTCAGTGACCGAATTTGTTGAAAAAGGTCATTCCCACCCTGAAAAGCAGAATAGTTCAATAAAACAATTTAAAGATCTAAAATAATATGTCATTCTTGCTCAGGATGAGCTTTTCCTTCTCACCAGAACCTTGCAACAATTGGAAAACTCCTGTGGGGTAAAACAGATTCTTCAGTTGCAAACAAAGCGACGCTGAAGAAATTTCTGCCTGACCCAAAAAGCCTTGACATCCATCAAAAAGGCTTAATGACCATTGTAGGATAATTCTATGACCTTTGATAGATGGAGAAGTGCAAGAGGCAAGAAAAATCTAAATCTGGCCAAGTTTCTGTTGGAAGGTCTGAATTCAGCAATTAGGCTTGAATCGATTGCGTTCTGATAGTTACATTTACCAACCATCAGGCTTCTGGATTCTTTTTATTACAGCTTGGATTGATAGAAACTTTTAAATGGAAAATGAGTGCAGATCCTGTTTCACAATGCATCCTAAAATGAACAATGATGCATTCATTCATGTCAGAGACTAAAGGTAGGTTACTCCCTTTGCTTTATTCACACGATGGGACTTTTCAATGAGGCAGCTGCAACCGGTGCTGAATGTTCCTGCATCCCAACCAGTTCTCTTTTGCATTTCACCAAAATAAAAGCTGACAGTAATCACCCATAATTGTGACTAATTTCTCAGAAATTCATCACTCAGTTGCATCATATTTGTTATTCATGTTGGTTCAAACTGAGAAACAATGACTGCATGAACAAACTGCAGCAATTTTTGCTTGATTGACTGATGATTTGTTTCTGCCATAGAAGCCAACAGAAAACATGACAAATTCAGTCTGGAAAATAAGTATTTGATTCCTTGCTTATTTTCTACATTTGCTCACTTGAAAAAAAAAAGAAAAAAAAAAAAGCACCTTATAGTACTTTTATTTTATTTTAAAAAGACAGTATTAACAGAAATTTCTGACAAAAAAATGCATTACAAAAAAATTGGTTTGCATATAATCAAGAAAACAAAACCAGAGTTATGCCACCCAGAGATCAGTTATGTTGCCATGTTACACACAGATGAATCAACTATTTATTAGCATACATGAAACACACGTGCACAGAATCAGTTTTAACTCCAACCACCATGGACAGATCAAGGAGCTGTTAAAGGTAGATGGATACCACGAACATCAGCCATAGATTTTTGAGAAGGTGAGAGCTTTTAAGACAATTGGCTCATTTTAAATGGACCAGAGTTTTTTTTAACCCATTGGTCCAGACCTTTTGTGCAGGTGAAAATACTATAATGCAAATCCTCAATCAACCAAACCAAGACTCACATTTTGAGGCGGTCTTTGTTTCCAAACAAACTTCGATATGGTTCGACAAAAATGTATTTATAATACGGGAAAAATATGTTGTTATAAGTGAAATAATCTGCCAATGGATTTAAGGAATTATTTACTTAAAACAAGTTCATGTATCTTGCTAAAACGTTGCTTGTAAGTTAGTTTTTTCTCATTTCAAGTGTACTAAGATATTTGCACTAAAAACTAAAATCAAAAGTTTTTTGTAAGATTTTGTGCCTTGATACGACCCAATTGCAGGAAATATATGTCTTTTTGGACTTCACAATTCACCATTGCTTGGCATTTTGGTCAAAACAAGCTCTTCCATGTTGCTAATGCTACTAGTTGTACAGGTTGTGATAAAATCGCACCATTTTCTGCTTAGTGATGCTGCTATCAGCATCTTATGGGTCAGGACACACAGAGAATCTCCCCGATTCAGCTTGCAGCAGCATTTACCGACTCTGTTCCAAAATAAGAAATACCCCATTGCAATACATGAGGTTAGGGAGCTCCTCATTCAAAGTGGTATTGCACTTGCGCAGGACTTCCATATTTGTTTTTTCTGGGTCCTTCATTTCTGTCCAGTGGGAGCAATTATCGTCACCAGTGTGGCTTTGTTTGTAAATTATAGTCCACTTGCAAATAAGCACAATCTGAAAGCAAACCATGCAAAATGAAAAAAATAAAGTCTGCTTTCGGTCCAGACCAAACGAAAGGACCAAAGGACTTTTCTGGTGTGAATGCACCCTAACATGACCACCAGTCAACCTCTACATGAGGAGGTGAAGGGGTGAAAATATTCATAAGAAAGGTAATGGATCAGCCTGCAGCTATATGGAAAGTTACAGGACCACAGTAACCAAGAACACCACGGGTAAAACGGACTCATGAAGAAGGCATGTACAGACATTTCTTTGGTTTGCCTGTGAACTTCTTAATGATTCAGAAAAGAGAGAATCTGCTGTGGTCAGATGAGACCAAAGTCAAGCTATTTTCCATCATCTCAACCTGCTGTGTTTGGAGGAAATGAGTTGATATGACCTGAAGAACGTTGTGGAAACATCGCTCTGGGACTGTTTTCCTGCTAGTAGCATAAAATGACTTCCTCACATCAAGGGTCTATTGAACAGTGTGATTTCTTATGAAATCTAGGAGGAGAACACCAAAGATGGGTCATGGATAAATGTTCCAGCATGACAGTATAACCCAAGATACACCGCTAGGACAGCAATGATGGAGCCAGAGAGGAGCCATGTTAAAGTTATGGAGTGGCTGGGTATGTTCAGTTGAGGGGTAAAAAGAAACTTCAGTCTAACAGAAAATCAATGATGTGAGCAGAAGCTTCCAGTTGCCAAGCAGCAGGCAAGAAACCTAAAGGATTTAGAGAGTTTGTGTACAGAGTAGTTGGTTAAAATCCCTCCTGAGATGCATAAAACCTGGTGACCACCTAGAGTTTACCACATTCTGAGTTCAGATTGGACAAGAAATGAAATATATTTCAATCAATAACATACAAACGCTAATAGGTTTTATGTGATGCATTTTCTCATAATTTCTGTTGATATTCTGTACATGAAACAACCATATTATGTACCAATGAAGTTTTTTGCTTCTAAGTGAGCAACCTTGGATATTAACAGGGGATCAAATACTTATTTCCTTCACTATAAATCATGGTTTGCCGTGTTTGCAGGCATTTTGATGTGTGGATTCCTTATGGAACGGTGTGCAGTGTTTTCTCAGAATGGTAAAATGATTATCTTAAATTAGAAAAACAGACTAATCTGTACAAGATTATCAATAGTTTAAAATCTTTGAATGGATGCCAAAATTAAAGTTTTTGAATTAGTTTTAAATTAAACAAGTTAACAAGTAAGTGATCAGGTCATTTCATAAAGTTTCAGATTTATATTGATTTCAACACTACATTCACACTGAGGTGAGTGTACTGTATGCTGCTGTAACCCCCACATGTATATTTATGTATGTTTTGTTTCATTCTGTTTTTTACTTGTGCCTGATTTCCTGGGATGTTTCTCATTATCCAGCTGAACATAAGATCTGAAAACCAGTCTTGTAATTTATCAAAGTGTCCTTGAGCAAGACATTGAAAGCTATTGCTGCCTCCAAGAAGCTTACAGGTGGATAAATGAGGATTTGAAAATTTTAATTATTGGCTGAAAAGACTTTCATAACAAAGTGCTGTGTGTGTTTAATCACATTTTCTAGAAAGTACTTGATAAATTGCATAGCAGCGTACACAGCGCAACATCTGCTGCAGAGGGGTTTCATGTGCATGGAGATTTTAGGACTTTAATGCCAAACAGAGCTGCCATGAGAGTTTCAAATTAAAAGAGGAAAGTCTTATTTGGAGCATTTCCTTTTTACACAGACAGTTTTTAAAGCCGAGACATGAGCAGTAGATGAGAGCCACAGTTTTAGTAGAAAATAGCAAATGGGCAAAAGGGATGTTAAACTGTTGTTTCCTCACTTAATTTTTCATCCAATAAAAACAAACGAGCTGAAAACCTTTTCATCCTTAAAACTGCTTACCTCCTGGGCTCCTCCGCAGAATGAATTTACGGACTTCATCATAAACAAAAATGAGCAGGCTGTAGGGAATGGCACAGAACCACCACAGAATCCTGAGAGCAACAAGAAAAAAATGGATTCAGGGAGGAGGGAAGGCATACGCAAACAGCGAAGAGTCACAGGCAGAGTGCAAATCGTTAAACTCACTGCAGTCAATTCTGAATATTAAGGGTCTAACAAGGTGGTGTTTAAAAAGATCAGAGACTTCATTTGAAGTTGAGAGTAACAGGCTAATGGCAAGCTATTAGGTCTTGGAGGGGTTATTTTTCGGTTCAGTGGAGATGTGTGTATACGGTGCATACTTCATGGGGTACATGCGCAGGGCCACGTCCATCCCAGGGCAGTAAGAGAGGAAGGCAGCCAGGGCCGTCTCTACAAACAGGCCAAAGATCAGGATCCTGTTCCTGTTGCACACACATTAGGAAATGTGTTAGAAATAGAAAAGACAAGATGTACGTGCCACTAAGAACGCAGCTTAAAATAAAGCAACAAGAAGTTGGCATAAAATTATCTTTTTTCTGTGTTGATTATTTTTTTCCTTTTTGCATAGTGAATAAACATTTGTTTACTTATTTTCCATCTTGTATTTTTATGTCAAGCATAAAAATACTTGACATAATCAATTAAATTGATATTTACTTATGTCAATTGCCCTATAAATTATTCTAGTAATAATAATATCATCATGTTTTATGATTATTACTTATGTGCATGGACTCCTTGTGAAAAGTTACTGCCAAGTTAGTTTTGTCTGATTTCAAGTGTACTAAGATATTTGCGCAAGAAACTAGACCAAGAAAACTTGGTAAGATTTTGTGTTTTTGTGATATTGGTCTGATAGGTCGATATTAACAGATGATATTGATTTCCATCTATTTCTCATTCGTGTGTCAGGAGAAGGAGGGCATTGGTCATTGGGGTGACCATTTCCCATTGTTGTAAGGGTGGGGAAAGAGATATAATATCAAAACAGATTGGTTATTGACCATAGCAGCAATACTGATATCAGATATCCATTTCGGCCCATATTTTCATATCGTTACATCCCTACTAATAATTAAAAAAAAGGCTACGCAATGAAATGACTACACAATGAAAACCAACATCCGGATAAGTAAGATTTCCAAAAATCTGTGTTTTCCATTTATGTAATAACAGCTCTGATGATTACTTACCTCATGCCTTGCTGAAAGAGTGAATTCCTCCTGGTCTTGCAGATGATCAGATCAGCCCACTGGACAACCACAATGCTGGCAAAGAAGGAAGTGTGGCAGGTGAATTCAATGATCTTCCTCTGTTCATACGTCTGCAAAGTTGGAAAAGCAGGTTTTATTTGCTTTTGTATGAAAATCCCAATATTCATAAAGCCACGCTGGCGACTGTGCTCCCGCCTCTTACCCACTGCTGCCCATAGCTGTCCTCCTGGTCATTCAAGTTACGGTCATCCCAGCTGATGCGGATGCCCAGCAGGTCTTTTGGGAGGAAGCCGTTTTCAGCCAAAATCACAAAGTAGGTGAAAAATCCGGCCAGCGCCTGCATCATACCTAGAGGGAAGAATAACCATTTCTTAATAAGACACCAACACTAATAAATATATATTTTAGTTACAACTAGTTAAAACTATAGTATTTTTTTACCAGTATTTCATTTTCTTGGTACATATGATAATTTTGCAAATGTAAATCTGTGTTTAATGCCCCTTTACAGCAACAGATAGACTGTAATGTAAAGAAAATAGAGACAAATGTCATGTCATGTTAGCATAGAAAATTCATTTATTGCCCATTAGTTGCTCCAAACACAATTCATCATGATTAATATGGTTGTCTCCAGGTTTCTCACAAGTCTGTCAGAAATTAAAATCATCTATTTCTATTCAGTCAGGTTGTTCTGACCTATATGGAAAACACTGGAGGAAATTTGCAGAAATGTCTTTTGCACTGTTTATACAATGATTTTTGTTCTGCTGTGGCTTAAAGGTGTCAACTCATGAAAGTTTGCTTTTTTTATTTTTTATTTTTATTTGGCTCCAGTGGCCTTTATTTGATAGTTAATTGACAGGAAAGTGGGTAATGAGAGAAGGGAAAGACATGCGGCAAAGGTTGCCAGGCTGGGAATCGAACCTGCGACAGCTGTGTCAAGAACAAAGGCCTCCATATGAGGGTTGTGCTTAACCCCTGCGCCACCACAGCACACATTGGAATCAAAATCTTCAGTATCTTTTATTAGGATTTCATGTGATAAACAAACACAAACCTCTTAATTGTGTCGTGAAGTAAAAAGACATATGATTACCACATTTTTGCAAGTAAAAATCTAAAAAATGTGGTGTGTGTTTGCATGCAGCCCCCTCAGGCAATGCTAAGGGGGCTACACAATCCATTTTAAATTGCAACTGCAGCTGGGAGCCTTTTTCGGGTATTCCTCGACCAGCTTTCTACATTTAGAGTCTTTCCCCATGTTCCTCTTTACAAAATAGCTCAAGCTTTGGCAGAAGGGAGAATGTCTGTGAACATTAAATTTCAAGTCCTGTCAAAAGTTCCCAACTAGATCTGTTCTAGGCCAGTGGTTTCCAACTCTGACAATAAAAGCTCACAGATTGTGCAATGGCCACATTTTCATGCACTGAGTTTACATGTCACTGCGTGAGAAGATTCATGCTTACAGTCCTGCTGGGATGATGTATACAATAAATATTTCAGTTAATGACTCAAACTGATTAAATGCTGCTGATTTGGTTAAATACTTTCAAATCTGGAACAACAGGAGGTTGGAGGTGTGAGCTCCTCAGTTGTGCTGCAGAACTAAATTCAAGACCCATTTTAATTTATCTTCCGCAGTTATTTCACATTTCTGTTTCCATCTCACATTTATGTACTTTGACTCTCAAATAAAGGAGTCAAAAATATAAAGCATGCGAAATTTGGAAGAAATTGAGTCCCTGGAAAAGGAGTATTGGAACAAGCAGTGCAGGAAAATCCAGCATTTAAAGTGAGTGCATTTATTCAGCTTAGAACAAATTTCTTATGGTAAGAAATAAATTATTCTCACAAAAACACCAGTGCTACTATAATTGCCACCTTAACTAAATGTGATCAATGAAATGTAATTTATTTGAAAATAATATTTTTAATTGGTAATCCACTGTGTTCTGTTTCCTTGTGATGTAAATAAAATATGACAGAGGATTATTTTCATTAGCTGCTTTTTTAAAATGGACCAGACAATCCAGAAGGTTCTGGAATAATTTGTCCACAACTGTTAGGTATGGTAAAGGTCTTATGATGCTTTGGGCTTGTTTCTCTAGTAAACATCCTTTGGAAGCTTGTCAAAATCATGACATCTCTGAAGGACATTTCAAATAAAAATCTGTTGGTCTCTGCCATAAACTGAAATGGATAATCATTGGTTTCCAAAGGAGAATAATTATTCAAACATCTGAAAATCAATTTATACAACCGTCTTCCATAACCATCTCAGTTTTCCAGATCTAATTCCTGTAGAAAACCTGACTCATGCAAGAGCCTTTTCTCTATGTATCACAAATTTGTGACATTTTATAGAAAACTACAGAGTTTTCCTTTTGTATGTCATAGACTATTAACTGTTATACGATTGATTTTATTTGAAATTATATTTCTTAACACTTGTTTTTCCCCATCAGAATAAATGTACATATGTTACAGGTTGGCTATTTCAGTTTTTCAGTTTGAGATTAAGCTACTTAGGCTTGTTTTTTTTTACCAAGGCTGCAAAGAGAACAGATGATGCAGTAAGTTATTTTATTATAAATGATACCAACAAAACTAGTTACCTGGGGAGTCTGGACTCTGGTGTTGACTCTTTGTTGACTAAGCTGGAATTCAATAATATGAGTATGAGGTCTTTATACCATAATGTTTTTATCAACTCGCGTTGTCTGACAGAGATAAAAGTGGCATCAAACACTAAAAAAAGGCTGTGTAAAGTTTAAGAATCCCTACTTCCAAACGCTGCTTTATCACTGTCAAATCCATATTGAGCCATTAATCACTCCAGACAATCATGTAAATCGTTTCCCATCTGTCGTATGACAGCGAAGCATTTAGGAAAAGAAACATGCCAAACAGGCCCGTACAAAAAGACTCAGATCTCTAAACAGTTTATATTTTCCGGCTGTAATGGTTGTGAACATCTCTGTCTTCAGCCTTCTAAATGTTGCTTTTTTGGGGGAGTAATGCTGATCCAGACAGCTGACGACTGCAATATTAGGAGTTAGGATGTTATATTTTCAATGTGATGCCTTGACATCGTATTTCAGAGACTCCTATGATCCTAACTGACTGGCTGTCTGACAGAGAGCTGAGATGATGGTTATTAATCTGTGTTCAATATGTGGGAAAATAACTCCCGATATAAGGGTTGTTTCTGAAAAGCAAGATGCAGTTGCTTTTAATATTTCCAATTTTTTTGTGTCCTGCATCTTGACAGCTTCGACAACTGGCTGCCTTGCTGTGTCAGTGACAGATTTGTTTTAAAAAGGGAAAATATATCATTTTCCAAACTTTGCTAAATTAATGGTACAACACTGCTAATAATGGACTGAATGGTGGCGTAGTTGTTATAACTGTGGCCATTTAGCAAGAAGGTCGTTGACCCCTGCTGGAGACAGTAAATAATCAATTGATTGATAGTCAATAACTGTAAGATATTCTGAACTGTCTCCATACAAGGTATGGTATTTTACCCTCACTGCAGCTAAAAGACCTTGTTTACATGACCTTTTAAAAATAACTTCTCATTTTTGATGGATATCAACTTTAAAAACTTGGTGTCATATTTGAAAAGTCAACATTTTAGTTCTATTAAAAATACCAACATAAGACATTTGCAAACATAAGACAGATTCATTGTCTTCCAAAGGATGTTGATATTTGTAGAAATTTTGTAAAAAAAAAAAAAAAAAAAAAGCACATAGTTTGAAAGTTATGTCAATAAAAGTTACATGTTTTGGCAAATTCAAAACTTTTATGTTGTTGTTATTGTATCCATAATTGAGTTTGTTGATTTTTTTTTTTATCATCTTAGTCAAAGTTATAAAGAGCCATTGTGAAAGTTTCTAAAAGCAACTTGCAGGTTGCAGACCCCTGCCACAAAGCATTAATCCCTTAGCAATAAAAGAAACAATTAAAAAAGATGGTAACGTTACAACAAAAGCAGCGTAGTCAGTCATAATGTTAACAAATATCGTAAACTCCAAATATCGATCCCAAATTCAGTATTCAGTAGAAGTGCATCAATGAAGAGACTCATTTCTAAGGCACAACTAGACTAGATGATCCACAAACATCACATCTTTTCTTCATTTTCAAACCCATGAAACGTCTTTTCAAAAGACCCGCCTCCTGGATTTGATTGGTTGTTTCTAATAAGTACTGGGAGCACTGGGAGAAGGCAGAGGAGCTTGATTTTTATCACAGACTATCTGTCTCACACCATACTATCACTACATAGTGATAACAAATGTATTATAAAAGTTGCATATTGCAGCTTTAAATGTGCTACATAAATAAATTAGATTTGATTTGGTAGATTTTGAAAATGTTCATTTTGTTAATTCTGCTTATGTACTTGTTAGGTGTCACCTTCGGGTCTCTTCAGTTAAACATTTAAATCCGCCTGTTCTCCAGCTACATAGGTCTTTAATAAATGTGATCTGCTGTGTCTCGCAAACCTTTCCACCTTCATTTTACGGGAATTAATGCCCAGAATTGATGCTCGTTGTCGGCTGTTCTGAGCTCATTCAGTTTTAAGTGAAGCCCTGTCATATTTTTGCCCTATTTAACGGCGTATGAAATTGGGCCAGCCTTTGATCCTTCACAATTCCCAAACCAAATAAAACCAGAGATAAGAAGCACGTGTTCAAGAGAGGCGCCAACCAGTAAAACATGACCAAGATTAAGTTGTGCTAATAGCTGCACTTGCCTCTCTCAATTTGCTGTAAATGTCACAAGCATTACAAAAAAACCAAGGAAACGTCTGCTCACCTCTGGTTCTATTTCTGTAACTGCACCTACCTAAACATTTACAGGGGCCAGAATTTATGATAAATGTCAGTATTTAAGTTTTTATGGCAGAAATGTTTATTATCTCTATAAAGTCAATACAAGAGGCCTGTCACAGTGATTTAGGTTTAAGATCTGCTGAGAAGGCTTATAGATTTGGGAGAACAGACCTATCTGTCCGTACGCCATGCTGATGAGGCGTTCATTGACCAGCTTGTCTGTTTTCGGATTTCTTGGTTGGCGCTTCATAATGTCACTTTCAGCCGACTCATAAGCTAAGGAGATAGCAGGAACCTGCAGGAACAAAGGAGAAAAGAGCTTACTTTACATCAGAACAATAAACATGCAGGAATTTGTTTTTGCTGCATCCTTGAAAAGGCAGGTTGGACCAGACTTATTGCTGACATAATCATGCAATCACTGTGCAGTGGGAGAGGAAGAGAGAGGGCAAAAGTAGAGGAAAGAGAAAGTGACGACAATTACAGAGGGAGGTATGGATGAGATGAATTTCAGGAGATTCATAAAACAAAAGGGTAAAGGGGTTCCTGTAATAAAGATCTCATATTGGTTGGGTTTACTAGGTGAGCAACAGAGCAATATGTTTGACTTAGGGAAGGAAATCTCCAGGATTTAGACGGGATTTGAGGTGGGGACTTGGCACTGCTTGAAACTGAGCACACGTCCTGTGTTGTCTGCAAATCCAGTTTGTTTTGGTGTTGCTCTCCTCTGACCTACAGCAGTGGAGGAAGCTGGAACAAAATGCCTGACAGATATTTTTCTATCTGCTTTTGAAAGTGCACATGAAATGATGTTCAGTCTTCAAATGTCTCTCATACGGCGTCCCTAAGCATGAAGACAAACATCCTGATTCAGACGCTCTTTCCCTTGCTTGCTAAAAATAATCAGAGTAGACTCCATGTTCTGGTCGCCGCTACAAAATCTCTGCAGAGTCCTTGAGTCTGTAGCCAGGAGTTGCTCTAAGCTGTAAACAAGCTGTTAACACTATTACTGGCAGACATGGGAAATCAGTAATTTTAACTGTGCACTTCAGCATGAACACTTTTTCAACTCTTCTGCATGAAGATGTTCTTTTTTCGTGTTGGTTCAAAATATCCAGATGCTCATTCCCCATTACTTAGAGATGTCAAAGTAAATGTCAATTAATATAATAATTCTGATCATATTAACAGTATCCAGTATCCCACACCTGAAGGAAAATCAGAGCAATAGGAAGACAGCAAACTTTGCAAAACAATTCATATCTCTTGGACCTTTTCTCTTTTTGTCACATCATAATGAGAAATTTCAATATATCTTATTAGGGTTTTATGTGCACAAAGTAGCACACAATTGTGAATTATACAGAACACAGCTTTTATCTTCTACAAGTAAAAATCAAAAATAAATTGGCCAATTACTCATCCCCTTTATTCTGTTACTCCTTAATAAAATCCTGGGAGCAAATTACTACCAGAAAACATCTGGTAAGAAAATGGAGATCGCTTGTGTGTAATTAGATTTAATTTCACTTTTGGATAAATGAAGTAATTTTGAACTGAATTAATTCAGATTTTCTATGAAAATGAGGCTTGTTAGAGAACATTAAGGAACAAAGAGCTTCTAAACAAGTCAGGGATAACCTTTGCTCGATTGTGAAACAAATAAACTAACAAAATGGTTTAGGTCAATGCAATGCTTGAGTTATAATCCCAAAAAAACTCTGCAGCTGTATCTACAAAATTACGTGGCTCAACTTACTACACCTTTTCTATATTTGCAAACAAAATTTTGTAAAATCATGTATCCTTCTCCTACTCCAGGATTATGCTCCACATTGTGTTTATCTATTATTTAAAATCTAAAATATAATGACAAGACATCTCAAATTATCACTGTGGATAGGTACCAACTCCTCCTGTGGCCCTGCAAGGGCAAGCAGGTATAGATGATGGATGGAGACACTTTTTAGTAATGTGACAAAATATGAAAAAGTAAAAAAAATATGGATAATTTCCCAAGACATGAAAGCTTGTCTTCAGTTTCCAGTGCGAAACTATAAAACATCTACCTACTGACTTTTAACTCCAGCCTTTTAGGATGTGCCATTTTCTACTGCCTACTGGTGTTTCGATGGCTGACAAAATACAAAAATTAAAGTAATGAGCACAAAAGTCCTTCTGAATTTTTCATTCTGTGATTCCTTTCTTTCTGTAATGATGGATTACGCCCCTCAGGCAAGCAGCATGCCAGCAACTCTTTTTGTTGCAACTGGAAATACAAAGAAGAGACTGGCATCTGGAAATGGCAGGCATGTGAAATGTAAATCTGCATGTGAGTGTCACCCGGCCTTTGTTCTGCTCGAACAAATGGACGTCGGCAAAAAGCCAAAAGCAAATTTTCCCCACTGATAGAAAGAGCAAATTAAACCAAACAGTTGCTCTTTTTTTTTTTTTACCTCCAGGCTCTCATATTTGACACTAGTAACACAATTTCCCTTAATGTCACCTTTACCTTGCCCGTAGCTATGCAACATGCTTACAATTAGCACCCTTTCAATGAGGAGAACTACTAAAATTAACCAAATATTACATGATAATTTTGTAAAAAGAGATAAATATGAAACATTATACTGGTTGTAATTATGTATTAGAGCAAAATTACAATAAAGCCACAGTGAATGTTAAAAAAAAGATTTGAAAACACTACAAAAGCATAACTAGAGAAAAAATGAAACGTGTCGAATTTTCAGATTTAAACACCAGAGGAAAAACAAATATTACTGGCATCACCGCACAAGAGTTTTTTTCTTTTGTTGCACTGCTCACCATGTCAGTGCCCAGGTCGATGCAGAGGATGGTGACAGTTCCCAGAGGAAGAGGAACACTGGCAATGATGAAGAGGAGGAAGGGTGAGATCTCTGGGATGTTGCTGGTTAATGTGTAAGCAATGGACTTCTTCAAGTTATCAAAGATGAGTCGACCTGTGCACAAACAGAGGGAGAAAGGATTTTTTCATCCAGAAATTATTTTTTTAAAAACAATGCTTTGATGTGTTAATATTAATAATGAAAATTCTTATGGGGATTCATGAAAGAAAAAACATAAACAATGGTTCTCCAAACTGTACACATCCATGTTAAAATACCAGTTTTTGTGACAAAACTATTAAAAAGCTTTTCTACCTTCACATTTCCTGCACAATTCAATAGAAAAATAAACAAATCTGTTTTCATTTAAATGAAAAAGAGGAACAATCTGGTTGTATACTGTCAGCTTTTCTCAACTTGAGAAAAGCTGACAGGGTTAGGTTACCCTAACCCTAACCCATAAAAGATAGTGAATCTGATGCAGTTGAAACAAATTCACCCTTTATGCTCAGATTTTTCTTGCACCTGCATATTTTATTACCAGTTAGCAAATTATAACCCCAGCCAAATGATAGAAAGACTCTCACAGTAAAAATGTATCAATCATAAAAGGAATGCAGATGAGACATTAAGGGGCATAATAAAGACATCCAACGTCGATTGGAAATAGAATGAAATGACATCTTCATACTTTTAAGACTGTTATCTCAAAAACTGATGTAAAAGATGCATCAAAAACCTGCAAGAGAGGTTGGAAAAGAGAAACGGGAGTTGCAGGAATTTTTGTGAGAACAATCTGCTGTATTTTCCATATCTGGACTGTGGATTAGGCTATAATAAGTTTTGAAATGATTTATCTTTCTACATTATAAGATGTGTCTTTTTAACAACGAAATGTAGTGTATGTTCTGAGCCATCTTTCCCTAGTTTTCCTCTCCTTATTAAGGATAAAAATTCTGCATACTTAACAATTCCCTTTTACTGTTTTATCAGCATAACCTCATTAGAAACAGATTTTCCTAGACCATATCAGGCAACCCAAGTTCAATTAAACGGCTGTCACCCGAGGCAAGTCTCAAGTCCCATCTCATGCCTGTCAGTGTAACTCTCAAGTGAAATCCCAGAGTGCAATGCCATGTCACATTACATCCACTGAATACTGTTCAAATTACAGAGAACTATAAAGTCTTCTTTCTTATTCTATACTAAAAAGGTTTCTTTATTTACCACCCATCTTGGAGGATGTTTTATGTTTTCACAAAAATAAGTAAGATTTGAAAATGTAAAGCAATGAATAAAACAAAAATAGTTATTTAAAAAGCTCAACATTTGACAGAAAAATGAAAACAAAAACAGTTGCGTCATTGCCATATTTTTTGAGTGAAAATTCATTTTTTTGTGTCATATTTGTTGCTGGATTCCTTTGAAGAAGTGGTTTTTAATCTGAATGAGTTTTTATAAAAGTAGAACAAAAAAAAATAAAATAAAAACACGTCTATTAAATTCTTAAGTTTTGATACAATAAGACTACTTTGAATAATTTGGGAATGCCTAAATTATGTCTTGGCCTTTCAAGCTTCTTAATTTACAACATTTAGGTTAACACAGGCACCCGTGGATGTATTTTGAGGCAAAACCTCAAATGCAGTGTTTCCCATGGTGATATCATTAAAAAAAATTAAAAAGAATCAGGCAAGAAATCAAAAACCTACAAGTTTGATTCATAATTGGGTCTAATTTTGTGCTAAACTTCTCAGCAAGCTTTTCCTTGATCTTCGTGAAGTGTTGCTTGATCTTTATGAGGTTGTTTGTTCCCTAATATTCTCTAATAAACCTCTGATGTTCTTACAGAACAACAAGTGAATTTAAACATCGGTGAACAATTAAGTCTCTTGTTGTGGCAGATATCCATTTATAGTAATTCAGGTTCTGCTGGAGGTGTCTTCCTGTTAAAGGGAAGTTTTTCTCTCCACTGTTGCTACATGCATGCTTGATTTGAGGGACACCTGTAGAGTCAATGACATAACACAAGTGACTTACATCTTTTGTAAGGAGACTCAAGACAACATTTGTTGTGAATTGGTGCTGTATACACACACTGGACTGAATTTAATTTAATTGGTTTCATTGGATGATTTTTCAGGGCCTTAGGTTAAAAGGAGCTAAATAGAAACTCTTTCTTCTTTTCTTTTTTTGTACAAACATATGTTTCTCTTCGAAATCATAAGTCTCCACAATGATTTCCTGGTCTGTCAGATAAACTGCCAACAAGATGCATTTACGTTTGTAGTAGTAACATGAAACAATGAAATATGAATATTAAAGATATGGATAGCTGTACCATTCACTGTATGTGCAGCCTCAATATGTAAAGTTTGTTGTTCAGCATAGTCCGACTCTAATCCTCCAATTTTTGATGTTTCTGGTCCAGAAAACTTGATTCAAAGGGTTTATATTGCTTCTTCAGCATGCCATCAAATTCTGCAGAGTCCTGCTGATGACCTAATTTCTAAGTTAGGTGTGTTAAAGTACAAACACATTTAAAAGTTGGAGCACACTGACTCACAAGGCCAAGAGTTTATACATAGAATATATTCTGCAAATTCTATTAGAAATCATCTTAGAAAATAGGATAATTTCCATCCGTAAAACCTCTTAGAAAAAATGATCTCATGTCACATGGCTCTTTCCTTGAAGTTGTTTTCTGCCTGACTTTTCTTTTGTCATCCATCTTTGATTTTTTTTGTTTTGTTTGTTGTATTCTTTCATCGTCTCACCACCTCGCACTTACCCTCCTCCACTCCGGTAACGATGGAGGCAAAGTTGTCATCCAGCAGGATCATGTCAGCTGCCTGCTTGGACACATCAGAACCGGCAATCCCCATGGCAACGCCGATGTCTGCCTTCTTCAAAGCCGGTGAGTCGTTCACTCCATCCCCCGTCACAGCCACGATGGCCCCCTGTGCCCATAAGAAAAAACAAAAACTGTCAAGAGGAGAAAGATAAGTACTGTGATTTAAGTTTTTTCCCCCCTCCCATCACCATCTGCACTGCCCTTCCCCCTCTGTCTTAATAATGTCTTTTCACAGCAGCTCTGGGGAGATTAATAAAAAAAAATTTAAATAGAGTAGCAATCATTCAGTCACATGGCGCCAGAATGAGTGAGTCGGGGTGAATTGTTGCATGACCTCGATACATGAGTGAAATACAGAGATCTAATATTCTTTTTGAGCATAAAAGCAGAGTTTTGTTAGGGGGTTTAAGATACTGGTAATAACAAACGTTACAGAGGCACATTTGTTTTTAAGCCATATGCTCACAAACAAGCCCCTGTTGCAGGAACTCTCACATACATGCACAGGCACGCACAAAACCGCGCATTCATCCATTGAACCACCTGCGCAAACAAAAAGCTCAAGAACACTCAAACGAACACACATAGAAAGCCGCATTCAGCAGTAAATGGCAGGGACACACAAACACTCCCGCATACACACACCTTTATTCAAGCACAGCGCCACACTTAAACGTCAACAGGAACATCCATGCACCCATTCTGGGTTTATCACAAGACACACATGCTTGCATTCAGCCATATGAACCAGCTTACTAAACTCCAGATGAATGCTTCCTGAAAAAGAGCCGACCACACATTCACACACACTTCTGACCCACTGACCTGTCTCTGGCAGCCCTCCACGATGATGAGCTTCTGCTGAGGAGAGGTGCGGGCGAAAACAATCTCAGTGTGGTTCCTTAGCAGGTCGTCCAGATACTCGGAGCTCATGTCCTTTAAGTCTGAGCCGTGCACCACACAAGCCTTGGCATCCCTGTGAATAGCATATACATGAACAAAAACACCATGGAGTCACGATACCAAGCTAGGAAGGGGGC
The DNA here is from genome assembly GCA_903066815.1 of Brachyrhaphis roseni. NCBI lineage: Eukaryota > Metazoa > Chordata > Actinopteri > Cyprinodontiformes > Poeciliidae > Brachyrhaphis > Brachyrhaphis roseni. Next base: position 18,554 of record CAEFZY010051554.1, read on the forward strand.
GATCTGACATTTTCTTGCCTGGCCATTGAATGTGTCAACTAACACACACACAATGTCTGCAGGATTTTCTCTGAATAGGTAGAATTTAAAGGTCGGTTTTATGTAAAATAGACTGTTTTTGGTTTTAAATCACATTACAATGTTATGCCGTCATCAAAAACATATCTGGAGTGTTATCTTGATTCTTTCATAGATGCTTGAGAAATCCTTTAATCTCCCATGGCAACCATTTGGGTATGTAAAACACTTGGGAGAACCAAGCACTCCCTCTCCCACTCAGCTCCTCCAGACTAGCAGCAGCAATTAGCAAACAGCTGGCAGAACTGCGCAACTGTGGAACTCATTATATGAACTATTTCTCAGTCCAACGCTCCGACGAATGTTTGTAAACACTTAGTGGAGGAATGTTGATATGAAGGCAGATTGTTGGAAAAGCAGGGAGTTCTTAAAGAGACAGAAGCCAAATTTCAAGGCACTAAATTACAAAGTCAAGTTTCTTTTTAGCCATGTTCCATTTATAAAACATTTTTGTAACAACTGAAGTAACAATATTTGACTGGGCTGTAAAATTCTACTATGCGGGTGGAAAACACATAATGCTGCTCCTTAAAGCATTTAGTCATTTCAAAAGCAGAATCCCTGCATCACAGCAAGAACTTTGTGTTTATTTCCTGGCTGATGAAGGGATCAAAAAGAATTACAATTAACATGCTTAACACTATACAGTAAACATTTATAATAAGGTAAAAAATGTATTACAAATTTGATCATCAGTTTCATTATTTGAAATATTTTCTGTAATGTCCAGTCTTACAGTAAGCGTAGTTGTGTGTGTGTTCAGTTTATATCGCAGACCTGACAAAAACATGTAGAAGTTTTTCTCCCACATAAATCAAAAAGATTCCTATAGAACAGAACGCCCCCATTTTCATTAACATTTCATAATTATTTAGTTTAATCCCTTCTTTGTACAAAAACCAAAGGAATAAGACAAGGAGCTCAATGTTATAATTATTTTCTTGACAGACCATATAGACCTCTCTGCAGGAGTCTTTTAATCAACTTTTATTGTCATTTTAACATTGTTTCCACATCAAATGCATGTCTATACAGCCTGAGATTGACAAGTTTCACTTTTGTCCTCCTAATTAGTTTTTTTCTCCCACTTATATAAACAAAACCAGATTTTTTCTGCAGTTTCCCATTTCCAACTCCAGCTTACCAGCATCTAACTTGAGAACCTTTCCATCTGACTCTTGAATGATAATATTTGCCAGCCGTTTCTTTGAGCACACACTCCGTCCTGGATACACATCCCGGGGACAGTCCACTGCTCACATCCTGAACTGCTCAAACAATCTCACAGTGGGTTGCCCCTCGACGCTTGAGCACACAACCACAACCTGCTCTGACACACAGACACACCTGGGGTTAACCTGGCTCAGAGGGATGTTCAGTCTCTCAGCGATGTCCTCAACCGTCTCGTTGCCCTCAGAGATGATGCCCACCCCTTTGGCAATGGCCTTGGCTGTGATAGGGTGGTCCCCGGTTACCATGATGACCTGTTTAAGGACAGAAAGCCCCATAAGTCAGGAATCTTACTGCACTGGATCATCATATTGGTGTCATGTGTCACTGCAGCATTGTTGAGTTGCATCATAACATGGAAAATATTTTACACAAATATGCTTACACTAGAAAAGAATGATGCTATTAAAAGTAGTGATTAATATAATGCAAACTTTGGTGACTGTGAAACAGATCCATCAAGCAAAACAAATGGGGCTTTTGGTCATTGCACTCTGTAGAGGTCAAGCTGGTAGCTTCAGAAATGCTCAGTCATAATTTTGGGTTTACCCAGCTGTGTGATTTCAGCTCTGAGGCTGTTCTCACACTCTAAAAGGAAAGTGACTCCAGAAGAATAAAAGTAACATTTTAATTGGTCTAATTATTGTTCGGACTCGAGTGTGATGGAAATGTTGTTGAAGAACCTGCAGAGAAAAGGAATTGTTGCAAGACTAATGAACTTTTACTCCAAATGTTGAGTGGCAATTTTTCCTACATAGTTTTCCACATACTATACTTACTTAAGAATTACTTTATTTTTTTACTCATAACATCTGGAAAGTAAATGAATTACATGTGCATATTTATGGCATGTAAAAACATATATAAGAACCATGAACAAACACAGGACTAAACATATTTTAAAAAAGCCTCAGCCAGAACAAAGCAGACATTTTACGATAAAGGTTAAAACTCTTTTATTGAATGAACTCCAGCTATTTTCACCTTCACGTTATTCTGCCTCCAGTTAGTATTTTTTAAGACAATTATCGTGTGTCTTTCAAAAATTCATTATGGAGAGGAAGCACGATAAGCACCTAAAATTAAATGTGTGAAATCCCTTTTCCGCATCTGTAGTTGTTGCCTTGGATTAGAACAGCTTTTTCTGCTCGTTATCCTATTTCTATCTCTGCTGGCAGTTTGTTAACCTTCCTTTGGCCGAGCTTATTACTTTTCTGACAAAGCATTTCCTCTGCGTGTATTTGTCGCTGATTAAAAATGCCATTAATCTGCACTTTACCAGATGGAAATTTTTACAAACTACTTTTGTAATAAACTGATTCATTTCTTTATTACCTTTCATGCTTTTAATTTGTACATGAGAAAATACACATTTGGTTATTTTGTAATTTCTAAACCTTATCTCACTCATTGCCCCTGTGAAAACTACGATTCTTTCCTACTGTTTGTTCTCTAAAGAAGGAAAAATGGGCAAAAACATTTTAATGCCACTGTGATGGCATGAGCTTTTTCTATACAATGTACTTTGTTTGTCCACAGGTCATCATCGATCGTGGCCCTGGAGGCGATCTCTTGTCATTTGAAGTACACGCTGTGATGTGAAAAGACATTTGATGTGCAATATTCCCTTCTAAAAAGCTTGATATCTAAAGCCACAGGAAATGGCTTCTCAGGAACAACAATGACAGCTGAAAACTGTGCAACCAATCACCTTGATGCCAGCGGAGCGGCATTTACCCACAGCGTCGGGCACAGCGGCACGCGGCGGATCAATCATGGAGATGAGACCCAGAAAACAGAGCTGCTCTGTGGGGAAGTTTGTGTCGTCGCAGTCGAAGGTGAATCCTCGAGGAAACTGGGATGGAGACAGATTCGAGTGGCAGAATCCTGCAGGAGAAGAGGGATCAGGGAGCTGATTGCACATCATGGACTGAATTTACTGCAGCTCTTTCAAAAAAGAAAAGTCCTCCTGTAAAAGAGAAGATTTTTATGGCTACCTTCACTCTTATTTTCTTCAAAAATGACCAATATTAATTTTGGTCTTATGATCAATAAAAAAAGATATCTATCTGAAGAATCAATTCCACATTTCCAAAATTAATTTGGAAGTGAAAAAGACTGAAAAATCTTTTTTTTTGGCACTTTTACAATTGCTCCTGTCATTGTATAGATTAGAAAAGGCAATGATTTTCTTAAGTCATACGGCAAAAAACGTCTTAAACGAATGTGAAAGTATGGATAGTTGAAAGCATCGTAAGTTCCAGTCTGTTCTCTGCTTATTCAAAAGGCCAATTTCTTCAAACTTTAACCAATCAAGTTTCATCATCTGACCCACCCACAGGTGGAAACTAAGCCAACTATTATGAGGAGACAATGATTTCTACTTTTGAGAAGCAGGTCTTATTGGTAAAATCTAATCCTAATTTTCAACATAAATAATGGGAATTTCTTTAAGAAGCAAACAAAAAATTTGTAATTTTTGCTGTGGAAGTGAAAGTTGTAAAGTTGCCCATTTGTTTTAGAAATGACTATGATTAAAAAAAAACAATCTTTTCCAATTACCCATCTCATTTCTCCAAAACATCAAGACAAAACAAATTGGTTTTGATGTGAAGCCAGATCCAGCCCAAACATGTAGAAAACAAGTTTTTGAAACACACAACCCATGATCATCATCACCCCAGGCATTACCAAGACACAATAATTTACGATTTCCAGACTCTTGCTCTAAAAGAGGCAATGTTCCACATTCAGCTGCAGTGACATCTTCTCTTACAAAATGATGATAGCACATAATTATTACCTATGGCACTTTTTAAAAGATACGCAAAGGTTTTTCCTCTGCTGTCGAGATGCTGACATTTACTGAGTAAGAGTAGAGAACATGTTGGAGACAGTTAAGGTAATGACTTTTTACCCAAAAAGGTGTCTGACATTTTACAAGAGAAAATATAATTTTACAACATTATGTTATATTTTAGACTTGAATTTGACCCAGGTTGACTTACATAACCCAATTTCTAGCACAGGTCTTCCAACACTTCATAGTAAATCTGCAAAAAACATTTCACAAACGGATCTGGAAGGAAGTTTTATCAGCGCATGTAATTTTTGTCCTGTTTCCTGTTGCTTTTCTGTGGCAGACTGCAGTGCCATTTTCTTTGTTGCAAGGATAGCAGTCTGCACTTTTATGGGGACATTTTCTGCAAACTGCCCTGTTTACCAAGAAGATAATAAAAAGTAAGTGCTGTGTCCAACTGCTGCTCCTCTCCACCTATTACCAGACACACATCTCCTAATGCCGCAACACACACCGAGCACTCGCTCTCCCAGTCCGCCCAGCTCCAGGTAGGCATTCTGAAAGGCATCTCTCCACATTTCATCAAGCGGTTCCTCCTGGCCACACATCATGATGGTGCTGCACCTGCAACATTTAACAGCAGACTTAGCGCCACTCCCACGTACAGTAAAGTCCAGTTGAGTCGCGTTAAAATAGGAATGTATACCTTCAGAAATTATGATTCTGTGTTTTTCTAACATTCTAAAACACTATATTTTTTATATCTAACAATTTGTAATATGCAATCTTCTTTTTGATATTATATAAGAATAAAAATGTCGGAGATTTATTAGCTAATGATGAAATCTTGATAATAATGTGTGAAATAACTAATTATTATATTTGATTAGTTAATTGTCACCAATACTTTGCATTATTTAAATAGCCAATAGGAGCCCATCTATCCACAGTTCAGTATTTATGGTTTACCCATTGGCAGATGTTTTGGTAAAAACGTCACTATTCTCAGTTTTTATTTCTAATAGATCATTATTCACAAAAAATGTAACTTGGTAAGCTGAAATGTCCAATGTTACCTGAAAATGAAGAGTCCAAGAATGGACAAAATTAATTTAATTAGTACATGGTTAATTAAATGCAGCATGACATAAATGTTTAATTAAAAGTTTAGATAATTTATTCAACAGGCAGTTGATTTATTAAATATGTCATTAAACTGGTAAAATTCAAACTTGTAATAGCCGTTGCAGATAAATAATTAAATGTGTATTTAATTATTTTACGGTTCCTGTTTCTGGAGCTGCACTATGAAATCTTTTTTTCTTTCAAACTCGCCCATCAAAGTCAAAGTCACTGATCTGTTGAACTCCACTGGTTCACGTCCCAGTTTGTGAAACTTTGACCAAATGTGATTTCGATGCTTTTTATGCATCTGGACCACGCTGGTCCGCTGGAACCTATATCAGTCTGTTTTTTAACTATTTTATAAAATATAACAAACAAACTGTCTATTAAGTAAATTATTGAAACATTTATTTATTTTATTGATGATTTCATGATGTATTTATTTACTTAATACTTCACATGCTATGAATTTGCATTTGCAAAGCAGCAAATCAAGGAGTGTTATTCATATTTCTTGCCACTGACTGGTTTTACCCTCTTTGTAAGGAAAAGACGGTTTGTGCATATTAATGCATATTCAGTATTTGAATAATCAAAATAAGCAGTTATAAACATTTTCAGAGGGGGGCTCAAATAGCAGGGGTCCTCTGGTGTATGGCATAGTGATATTTAATTAAATAGACATTGTTAAGTTAATAGTTAATTAAATACTGCGTGATTAGATTTAACGTAATTGTTAATTATCACTTTTGGCCATTTAGTCTGATCATATGTTGTTGAATAGCAAACATTAGGATAATGGTTAGTTGACCATGAACTAGTTAAAATGCAAAAAAGACAAAAAAGAAAAAAGGAAACTGTTTATTTAACGGTCATCTCACCACTGACTGATCAAATATATCTTAATAGGTATAATGTTTGGATAATAATTAGTTTTGCTTAAACTTTTAATTCGAATGAATTTTAAAACATTCTGTAGCATAACAATAATTCAAAGTGATATCAGATACTCATTTATGAAGATTTGTGTCATTATTTTGTCTTAGATTAGTGACAGACAGCTGCTGTTTGAACCTGTACGTCCTAATTTCAGCGAGTGAAACAGTCCGGCTCGGCAGCAGCTCAGGCTGTAGGAGGTGGGCTGATATTTCGCTTTAGTATGAGGGCATGTTGCATTTGCTGTGGATTACTTCCACCAGCAGATTAATTTACATCTGTTGCTGCTGTGACACTTTACAGCGGCACGGATGGTGTGTGCAAGATTAAATCTGAAAAAAAAAAACTGTGGAGTGTGTGCCAATGTTGATGAAGGACCGTGTCACTGTGTTCAACAGAGAAGACGCCTGGCCTTGTTTTAATACAGTAAGACAACACTGGAAGTTTAAAGCTCCAGTGACTTTTATATATAAGAAGGAGCATTTTTTTTTATAAGCATTGCTTTTTTTTTTTTGTTCGCCTACACAAGAAATGAAAATTATCAAGTATCTGCTATGCACAACGAAATGGTAAACAAAACACCATATCCATTACTATTAAATTATTGATAAACGAACCTGTCCAGGATTCTCTCGGGCGCTCCCTTCATCACCAGAAGATGACCAGAGGGATTGTCCTCCACTTCATGGATGGAGAGCTTAAGGAAAGATAAGGATAACGATGTGATACTTCAGAGAGAAAGAGCTCCAGTCAGACATCTCCCTTTTCCTTTTGGGGAGCTGGTGTCACAGTCTTCCACCTGATTTAAATGAAAGTGACATTGAAGCTGACTTGACAGAATGAACATTGAAAGTCTCCTCTGTTCACGCTGCGTCTGTTCAATCAGACCCTCACATGTGTTGCTGTTGTTGTTGTGATATACCTTCCTATTACCTTTTCTCCAACAGGACCCAACGCACAGTCGCCCAGATCATTTGTATCAGAGTCACAACAGATTTTCCTCCTTCCTAACACTTCTTATCTGCAGTCTGACAACAGGTGTAATAAAGCATGCAGGAAGTCCTTCCTTTGGTAAGACATCACTGCTGTTCACACGCTGGCTCAGATCTTCTAGTGCTCTGGTTATTGGTGCAGTGACAGACACATCCACAAGCCGTAATTGCTACCATGCCCTTCAGCAAAACATAAAAAAGTCATTGTGTTTACTTTATTCAGTGTATTATTGACTATTTGCTACCCTGCATGAATTTAACATGTCACATAGTTGGGTATTTGGTCAAACTTGCTCTAATCTTCGTTAAAATGAAAGTAAAAGAAAACTCATTTTGTTTTTAGAAGTGAATAAATGCATTATGCTACAAAAAATACACTGAAAAAATCACAAGTAATTAATGTTTTTGAATAAACTGATGTCAGACAAAAGTGATTTTTTTTTAAGATAAAGCATTTGATTTCATTTCTTGTTTCATATGTCTTGAAATATAAAATTTTAAAATTACCACTGTGCAGGTTTAAAGAAGCTACTTGGCTGATAACTAATAAGGCAAGTTTTTATATTTTAATGTAAAATAAGCCCTACCCACTTCCACAACTCTGTACTGACAAGTCTGGATAGAAAATGGAGGGATGAACTTCAAGGGAACAGAGTTTCTTTCCCATCATTTTTGCAAGTTGTGTAATTCCTGAGGGAATCATTCACACTGAATTAAGACAATAAACTTCAGCCAGGACGGATCTCAGCGAGGCTTTCTACCACATATAAAGACGGCAATGGGCTCCTGTTAGAAGTCAGCAACTAATAACCCAAGAGCGTATTAGTTATAAAACAACCCTGATGAGACGTGACTGAAAATAATCAATGAACTTTCCAGTTTGTATTGTCAGTCTGCAGCACTTTGATTTTAGCAAAGTTACATTGCTCTTCTTATTTTTGGATAATTTCCCTTTGTATTCATTTTCATCTGTATCTGCACTCAAAATTCAGATGAAGGATTAAGGTCAAAGAAGAATTTGACTTTTTTACTCAGAATTCTGAATTCAATCTTAAAATCTAAACTATTATCTCAGGATTATCAGGATATTAGAAACAGATTTTTAATAAATGAATTCTGACTTTAATTTCAATTTGACTTTTTTCTTATAATTGTCAGAAATCTGACATTTTTAATTGTCAGAATTTCAGAGTTTTGAGATCAAAGTCAGAATTATTTTTTTTTTAATCCTCTTCCATACAAACCCACATTTCCAATTTTTTTAAACGTGTAAACATTTGGAAAATATTTTTAAAAATGTACATTTCAGAAATACACCTATGGAAGTCTTACAAATGCAAAAAAATAAGTTTTGTAAAAGACGGATAAGTCTCTACATTTAATATATTTGAGAATATATAATAGTATGTGCCAGATTTAAGAAAGAGATCAATTTTAATAACTTTTGCAGTTAAAGAATTGGGGTACTTTGCAAAGTCCAAAGTAACAAACTTCCAACGGGATTTCCCTGCAGCACCAGCAGAAATCCTTGAATCGATGAATTGATGTTTACCTGGTACTTGTTGGTGGAGTTGAAGGGGATCTCAGCCACTTTGGGATTTCTGGCTCTCATGTCACGAATACTGCCTGAATACAGCTCGATGCATTTCAGCAGGGCTGACTCTGACGCGTCCCCCGCTGTGTCCCTCTGGGGGAACACACAGGATCACATTAGCGCAGTCACTCATATCCGCATATTAAAAAATGACTCACGGTTTGTGTTTATGGCAAAGCGGCGAAGGAAAACTTTTTATAGTGTCTTATTTAATGGTTTAAATGAGACACCTTTGAAAACTTTGCTCATTTCCATTATGGTTCTCATCAGTGATGCAGGCAGTGAAGCTCCATCGACAACAATGATTTGGCCACAGGCTTGTTTTTAAAGATATAGCAAAACGTTAGCAATAAAAGCCCAAAACCTAGTTCTGAAAATACAGACAAAACAATAAACCGACTAAAAAAGGTTCACAGATAAGAGATAATGCATAATATTTTATGTCTCTCTCAAGCTCAGTTTTTAATATTTTGGATATTAGAAAGGTTTGAATTTAATAGGTTCCGATGATGGATAAATGCTGCTTGAGTAATGAGTCAGATCATTATTACAAACAGCTGAGTTATTAAGAGTCGTGACCTGAAGAGAATTGGAATCCCATCAGTTGTTCTTTTGACTGAGTCCTCCAAATGTCATGCCTCACTAAAGTACACTCCTTTAACATTTTCACATTTTGCCACATTACAACCATAAACAGGTATATATATTTTATTTGGAGCTCTTTTTTTGTGACATACCAACATAAGGTAGTCAATAATTGTGATTTGGAAGGAAAATAATGCATGGAGATAACTTTGAATTTTTATCATTTTACCTTTTTAATCTGCTAATAGTGACACAATTTAGCACTTCAGCTAATTGTGAAAACGTTTAGGACAATTAACTTCCCATAAATTAATATTTTAAGAAATTTATTTAGAACAGCCTGTTTAGTAATTTTTCAGGTACCGTAAATAAAGTTTAACGTCTATGTAGAAGTCTTGATTTTCAACTGTTTCATTCTTTTATTTTGAAGTGCGTAAAGACTGTTTACGCAGCAGTTCCATGTTTTTCTCCTCACATTCTCTCTTTTTCCCTCAATAACTTTATTTCAAGCAAAAACACACAGGAATGAAATAAGAGCCAAGTAGAAGTCCCAAGCATCCATAGAGTGTTTTATTTGCATGAGGCTAAAATTAATCTGAGTCACATCGTTACTTCTGTGCATCTAAAGCTGACCTACAAAAATGTATTTTTTTAAGTGTTATGAATGTTATCTACTTGCACCAACATCCCCGCAGTGAGTCACACAAACACAAATGTGAAGGCATACTATTTCACAAAACACTTAATGGATTCATTCTGCTTTTATTTTTTGTGCTTTCTGAAGGTTGAATTAGAGTTTTGTCACCAATTTTTAACTAACTCTCTGTTGATAAAACACTCATACTGGCTTTTATGAAAATTCAAAGAGGGTAACAGCAATCCTTGATGCTGGATTATTAAAATCAATGCAAAAGTGATGACCTGACGCCCAAAAACCCAGGAGGGAATTCGACGGGGACAAGAAATTTCTCTTTGTTTCTGTTTATTCATTCATGAACAGCCGTGAAACAAGGACGAGCGCTCCGCGAGATTTGTCCTTGTTTGTGCCTTTTCATGAATGAATAAATAGATCAAGGGAAATTCCATTTCTCTGTCTTCACAAGTGCAGATGGGGACTTGTTTTAGTAATGGTGCCGACGCCTGCACTGCTGTGTTTGACTGCTGTCAGGAGACACATCTGTTACTCTGCGCCGGGAGGAAGCCGGGCACCACCAGGGACAGACAGGCTTCAGCAGAGGCGTTTGTCCTCACACAGAAGAAGTTGTAATCCAATAACTGCGAGCCACACGCAGAATTCCTTCAGGTCAATGAAGCACAGGCTGGAGGAAAGCGGCTGCTAGAACATTGGGATAATATTGACTTACCTACTCAGCAGTGTGTTATTTTGTCAGTGTGGGTGAGTTTTTTCTCAGGGTGTACTGAATGATTCTCTATGTGTGTGTTTACACGTGAGGTTAAGCGTGTAAGTGTGAAATGCAGCTTTTGTTAGGTAGAATTATTTTTTCTTACTGTTGGTCTGTCAAACGAAGCACCTTCCAAACTAACATGCATATTTATGTTTTTTCTCAGTATCTCCTACGGATAATGTTTGAATAATTCAACCTTTCATATTTAAACGTGTAGCAGAAATTTTATCTTGTTACTTGTTTTTTTTAATTATTATTATTTAGAAATGTTCAGGTGAATATTCTGACTTTTGATCACAGAAAATTAAAGTTTAAAGAATTCAGAGATAAAGTCAGAATTGGTTTTTTGGGGGGTTTCTTCAGGTTCCCTAATCCTGTTCAGCAGGTTGAGATGCAAGGCGAGATATCGTCAAGAAACTAGTCAAATTCTCCTTTTTCAATGTATCTTTAAACGAAACTCAGGTTACAACACAGAAGGATCAGAGGTTTGCTAAAAGAAACATTTAAAGTGACTCTGCAACATGGATCTGAAGTGGCTCTCAGGTTGAGGTAAACCAGCAAAGGCACTGAAACCATTTAGTCCAAAGTGATGTTGTTTATTACTGTAGAAACAAATTTAAATACTTGTTTGGTTCTTGAGTCCAGAGATTTGTCTGGCATTTAGTTTAGCACCTACAGCAGAGTATCACTGAAATATACATGAACAGGCTGTGTATATTTAATGAGTTTTGTGCTTAAAAATTATATATATATTTAAAAAAAACAAGTTGTAGTGTGAAAAAGAATTTGCTTCAACAGATTTGCTTTCTTTTTTTCCCCTCATATCTAAATGTTTTGGTTCATTAAACACATTTTAATATCAAGCAAAGACAACCTGAGTAATTCTGGTTTTCATTTAACAATAAAATGAAGACATTTCTATTAGAAACTGTCTGAAAACATAAAGTAGGCTAATCAATCTCAAAATCCAACACAAGCAAAATCTAAAGTGCTGCAAGCCTCACTTCCCTCAGTTAAAGTCAGATTCATGGTTTCAGAGTAAGAAAATTACTTGGAAAAAAACAGCCTCCACTGGACAAATTCACACAGGAACATCAATAACCTTTCTCAGGTTTCCTCAAAACATCTAGATGATCTACTAACTGAACGGAAACTGACAAACTTTTGGAAATTGCACATTGTATTACATCAGGTAAAAAAAGAAAACAAAATAAAAATAAAAACATTTCAGATAAACTATTTTATTCCTACAGTCAATAACGGTGGTGGTATTGTGATGGTATGTGTCTGTTTTATTATTGCCGCATGCCTTCAATTTCCTGGATACTGTATACTACCAGAAAACCCTAAAGGAACATTGCTACTCATTCATTTGTTCCTTTACATTAAATGCACTTGGACAAGAGCAAGTCAACATCTCACTGACAAAAAACTGAAGGTTTTGTTATAAATCATAACTTAAATCTGACTCAAATGTTATGGCATAACTTTAAGGAGTTTATAAATGTTTGAAACCCTCCGATGTTGCAGAATCCAAATACAGTTTTATTAGGTTTGACAGGAATTACAGTTACTGAACTCATCACTTGAAAACTGTTTCCTAATCATATTCTCTTTGTCCGATATCTGAATTTGTGAAAAAAATTGGAGTGAAGGTTTATGAGATTACACTGCAGATAAAGTTGCAAATAATATTTGAAAAAACAGCATTGATTTGATATTGATATTACTCCTATTTTGATGAGAAGCTGCAAATCAAAATAATTTGTTATACAGTGCAATGGATATTTACTACCTGTTAAAGTGAAAAACCACTGAGTGTCACAAGCAGCAGCAAAATAACAAGAAGTAACATTTTGTGGAAATGAAGCATTGGTTGGTTTATTAAAAAAAAACATCTAGAACTCTTAGTAATCCTCTGAGGACCAGAATCAATAACTAGAATATAGAAAGTACATGACATCAAGAAAAACCTGCCAAGAAAGGGCAAGGCTACTAAAATTCACAGCAAGATATTCAGAAGGGTTCATAATGCTGAAAAAGATTCAAGGGTCTACATCAGTGGTAGAGTATGCATGTGCTGAATTTTTATTTGACTCTTTTTTTCTTTTTTTTTTACTTTCTTGTTGTTGCTTCATTTCTACAGATGTTGTAAACACTGAAATTGGTACCATGATGTGTTGATCCTTCTCTAAAATTAATTTTATTTACTAGCTGGAGGGAAAGCAATAAGAAAATTGGCTATTGGATGAAAGTGTTTTCAGTCCAGTAGATGTTCAAAAAGTCTTAGGATTTAAGAAGAGTCTACTCTTGTCTTCATATTGTACCTGCATATTTATGCTGTACTTCTTTAACTTATAGGGATCAAATACTTATTATAACAAGGCTTCTGACTGAGCGACAGCTCACCTGACGCTTCCCTTATGTTGTTAACTTCACCCTACTGGCAAAGCAGTAGGCAAAATCATGTCTCATGAATTATGTGCATGCATTAGTTGATCCACATAAAAAAAGCCGGCTCATAATGGCCTTGCATTAAACCAAATGGGTTGTGTGCCACTGCTGTAAAGACTCGAGATAATTCATGAGCCTGCAGCTTGATGTGGAACATTTGGAAAACTTGTGCTATATCGCGTGTCAGACTGTGTGTGGATTGCGTGTACCATCAGGATGGGGACGTTCTCCTGTCCGGGTTTGAAAACGGCTCGATTGCACAGACCAGCCACGCGGGACAGGGACAGCCAAGTACCAGAGCTCTTGTCAAAACCACAACCTGGAAGCAGCGGAGAGGGACCCGCGTTAGACTTTATTTAAACTGAGCTCATTCAGTATTTATTCAACTGACTCAACTCTGAGTTCACAGAGTGGCACTGGATATTGCAGCTAAATAACACGTATCGAGGTCACTTAAGTTAAGAAAACTGTTTTTCTTTGACAGAAAAGATTTTTCAGTTCCCCAGTCTGGAAAATGAGACCCTTTTTTTTTTTTTTTTTACCTGGAATGTCTCCAAAATAAGAGCTAGTAGGAAATAGCTCGTATGAAAATTTGAGGCCCAGCCACCCAATCGAATTGAAAATGACCTGCAGTCTGCTGCATTCATTTTTCATATTTGCCTGCATGTCGGAGTACTCGCTGTCCGTGCTACTGTGTAAACAGACAGGCAGTTTGTGGCTGGAGTTGTTGAGAGTGACAAACATGGGAGGAGAAGCCTCATAAAATCTGCAGCAGTTGCAAAAACAAAATCCAGTATGTCATTTTCTTCTCTCAAAACCACCGGCTACTCAATTAAAGATGACAGAGTAGTCAGTGTTCATTATTATGCATGGAACACCTGCTCCTTTTCTGCCCAACCTTTTTGGTTAACGCTGGAGGCTTCTTGATGAATTTTGGCTTGATATATCCTTCAGTGGTAGGAGGCAGGAATCCGATTGGCTGCGCGGCGGCAGTCCTGCCGAGGAAGATCTGTGGGTTGTGCCACCCACTGCACACTTCTTCTCAATTAATGAAACCAGCAGAGTGAATGGTCATGTTTGCTGGCAGTGGAAATATTGGCCAGATGAATTTTGGCAGGTGGTCCCTTTCCTCCTTCCCGCATTCCCTCACACTCTATAAATTGAACTTCCTTAATTTACAGCAGGGGAGCTAACTGTGGAACACATCAACATTTTTCTCTGTAAATGTATTTCTAAAATGCTTGCAATAATGAAACTGACAGCAGATTTTGGATACATTTTAAGAAATCTAAATAAATAAATAGCTGATGCAAAAGAGGTCCAACAAGGCATGAAAATTTCAGAAACTAGATAAAATATGTCAGAATATTTATCAGCCTATCATTCTCACTAGTATCACTCCTAGTGAGATAGATACGTTACTGAGTGACAAGGTAACCTTTTTCAACACATCTAGGACCATAATCTAATAATCCAGTGAGTAGAAATTCAGACAATTTCACCATCAACCGGAGTTGACCATGAGCTCATTACTAAATCTCACTGAAGTTGAAATAAACATTTAAAAAGCAGATCAAGAGCTATGGACCAGTAACAAGGGACTCGCAGAGACCGTGAATTTGCAGGAACACATTTTCCATGAAAAGAACAAATAGATCAAAAAACAGAAATTTCAGACTCACTGCACAAGACTCCACTGTTGAAGAAAATGCATGTTAGGGTGTTTTCACACCTGATAGTCCAGTAGGCTCGGTTCGAATGGGAACCAAAACAGCAACATTTGATCCATTTTCAGCTGCTGGAGTTTGTTTTCACACTGCAATGTGTCAAACAATGCAAACTCCTAGGAAATCCTGTCCACTCCCTTCCATGTGAGGGCGCTACACCAAAAACCACTGAAGGAAACAACATGAAAATCTCTGAAGAAGACATGAGCGCAACTTCCTTCTTAGCAAAATGTAAACAAAGATGGATCGTCATCAGATTTAAGGAGTAGTAGGATAAAAGACCACAAGCCATTTCTCCAACTAGCGCTAGACTTGAGTGTTTGCTTTAGTTGTATCTACCCAGAATGCCTTGCACTGTAGTCCACTTCCTGCTTTTGGAGCGGCATCCACATATGCATTCAAACAGCACCAGAGTTCACTTCTACTGAACTGAGACAAATTCCAGCACTGATCACCCCAAAAATATAATAGCAACAGTGAAGTTTGGGACTGGGAACGTCAAGGTGTGAGATATTTTTTCTATGTTTTGTTATACTGGCAAACTTCATGCAATTAAAGAAAGGATGAGTGGAGAAAAAGATTTGGAAATTTCTTTGATCCAAGAAAACATTCTGGCTACAGAGAAACAAAATAAAGCTGCTAGATTTGAGTAAACGTGTTCAATACTTTATTACATACAACTTAATTTCTAGACTAATTTCCAGCTTGCCGATCTTTTTGTGTTGATCACTTGGAAACATTTACTGAGAAAAATGTTGACGTGGTAAATCCTCATTTTTCCAGACCTCTCTTGCTCCTCTCCTGTTTGAACACATTTCTGTCTTACCACTCTGGTCCTCGGTGGTGTCTGCCTCGTGGATCTGATTGTCAAACCACATGTGGGCCACGGTCATGCGGTTCTGGGTCAGCGTGCCCGTCTTGTCGGAGCAGATGGTGGAGGTGGAGCCGAGAGTCTCTACGGCCTCCAGGTTCTTCACCAAGCAGTTCTTCTTGGCCATTCGCTTGGCAGTGAGCGTCAGGCACACCTGGGAGGATGAAGGAGGAGAGGAAGAGGAGGAGATTGGAGGATGGTTGATTGTTAGTCGACGAGCGCAGAGAGCATACGAACGCAGTGGTGCATTCAAGCGCTTGTGCTTGTGAAACCATGCGTGGTGTAGGTGCCTGGTAAGAGAATGAGAGTGTGTGTGTGTGTGTGTGTGTGTGTCTGATTGGTAAACAGCCAGTTAAGAGTCACATACAGGATAAAAAGACTGGATGAACATATACACCATAAGCTCCAATAGATTCTTCAACACAAACAAACTCAAACTGATGGCAACATTCCACCAAATATCTAAGAGATCCACATTAAAATTCATAATTAGTGTGTTTAAAGAGAAGGATTCTAAAAGAAACCAGTCGCTGAAAGTTAATTCATTTGCTGTGACCAGTGAAATGTCGACTGATGGCATTTCAAACGACATTACCATCAGTCTCAGCTCATCCTCCTTATTGTCAAAGGAAAACTACATTTCAGCACTGAAAATGTTTCAACTTTTCATTATGAATCACTTCAGAAACACTTTAGGATCCATCTTAACTTACTGCCAGGAAAGCCTCAGGTGTAATTATCAACTGTGAATAATGATGGCTTAGTTCTATTTCCATGTTTTGTAAACTGAACTAATGAACCAAAAACACAATATCAGGACTGTGGAAGTGATATTCCCCCAAAACGTTTGGGGGAATATCACTGACATAGCAGATCAAATGGCAGAGCATGGCAGCAGAAATTTACAACCGGAAATACAACAAGCCAATCCCAAGAATCAAACCAGGCCAATCAAGGCCAATTCTAGAGATAAGTATCAGAGTTCTTGACTAAAACCTGCATAGCCTGATTTTATACTGTAAAATCTTCTTAAATCACTGCCTACTTTTGTGCACAGGTAGCGTAATACTAATTCAACATATTATTACTCCAGTAAAAGTAAGTGGTTACTGTCCATTCTGTGTTTGTAAAGCTCTATCATTGGTATTAATCATGCATATTATCGAGTCCATAAATGAAACTGGGTATTCCTTATCATGTTAACCATCTTTCACCATTTATGATGGTTAGATAGAGGATTCATTTTATTGGATGCTGCAGCCCCCTGTCAGACACAGCTGCCCCTGTGGGTGAGACCAAAGCTCAAACCCTAGTTTTACAAGTTCATGAAGTTAAAAAAATTGCTAACAATAACTCTCTACTATCTAAAATCCATATTAGTAATTAAAAGTAATCTTTATCTCATTGTTTTCTATTTTCTTTGGCACTATTATTCATTAAACATGATGATTAGAGTAAGTTTAGCTTTTAAAACCCCCAACAGTTTTGGTAAATACATTCACTTGTTAATACACTTCCTTTCTCTGAGGCTTTTGAGTTTTCAGAGTACTTTTACATGTTTAAATTTTTGATTCTTCTCAGTTTAATAAATAATGATGTGGTGAAATCCATGGTGAGTGTGGAAATCAGATTAAAATCATTTGAGCTCCTGATAGAGATCCCCTCGTTTCTACAACTAAATGAAATAATTAATAGTGGGTGCTTTTTTGTTAGTTTCTCTTTTTTTTTTTTAAACCATGATTGCATTGGGTTTAAACTGTATGATTTACACTGGCTAAACCAAAGTCAGACTTAGATAAGAGGGTTCATCTTGAGCTAAACCTTTCCATAGAATGAAATTGGCACGCAGGATAATGAAAATCAAATACAGAATGTGTTGTAAATCATCTGACTTAAGCTGACACTAAACACTTTTTCCTCTCTGTACTGGATTGCCAAGGGGTTCTGCAAAATGTGACGTAATCTGACAGAAAACAGGGAGCTTTTTGCAGCTTGTCACCGTACCTCTAATCTCGGTATAAACGTATCTGCATATAAATATGTATGCATATGAATGTGCATCAAATTTGCATAAAAATATGAACGTGTGTAGGCAAGATAAGTATCAGAAACATAGTTTATCTTTACAGACTGAACAACATCAGCTAATACTGAAGAACAAGCGGTCTTTGGTTGAATGCAAGAGCAACATCTGTGGAGGAAAGAATGCAAAAACATTGGACAGATGACAATCTCCAAATCTACAATAATTTTCCATACATTAACTTTTTTTATTATCATTTATCTATGTTCAAACAATTACTGTTGCTCTGAAAAGGAAGTTATTTCCCCGACAGCCAATATGTCTTTTTTAGACATCAACTGACTGCATTGACAGAGAGAGAGAGAGAAAATGAGTCACCAGACTTCATTCAGTGTAGTTTGAATTGCTTTGCTCCAAATAGCAAAGTAATCTGACAAACAGCTTTAAATGCTAATCATACTGTGTGTAACCAAAAACTATTCGGTTGAGTTCACAAAAATAAATCAAACATCACATTCAATCCACCATAAAGTTCAACTTTTATGTACTAATTTTTTTTCTTGCATCTTTTTGGTTCTTCTTAGAAAATATAACTAAAGCAAAAAGCTTGTGGGAAAAAAACCAACCAGATTTGTCTCAAAGGGTATATACTATAATTATTCCTTTGAAAACCTAATATTGGGTTTCTTTCAATAGCTTAAAAATAGGAAATCAAGAAGGGAGATGAATGAATGTATACACACTGATTAATTTTTGGTAGATCTCCCTTGAGAAGTGAACAACTTAACTACTGATTTTTTTAAGTAGCCATCAGCAAGCTTCTGGCATGATTCTGTCTGGAGATTTGACCACTCATCTTGGCAGAAGTTCATTTTAATTGGTTTATTTAAAATGGCTTGTTTCCTGGCATGTGCCCAGCTTTTTAGCATTAATTTTTAATGCAGAGATGGGAGCTTTGGGAAGGTCATTCCAGAAGCTTGACATTACCCCACTGTTCCTATTCCACGACCAGTTTTGGTATTTGTTTGGCATCACTTTCTTCTAGAAACAAACAAACAAAAAAAAAAAACGTGTCCACGTTTCAGCTATCTGGACCAAACTGCCACATGAGGTGAAAGGAAATTGGGTTAAGATGTTCAAGAACAACCCAAGAACCACAAACGCTCAAACCTGCAGCTGGAAAAGCGACACCAACAAACTCAACTGAAAATGTTTATCTGGCTACATGTTGGACAATAAAAACCTATCTAGGAAAAGGTTTTATGGTCAGGAGAGGAATGCTTAAAAGAGCCAGAATGAGGTTTTCAAAACTAAGAATCTTCTAACATGGTGGTGGCAGCAATGAGAACATCACCCAAAATGTGCATATCAAACCCAGTTTTGGCCTAGACAAGGCATGGAGGAGCCTCAAATTTAACCCTTTTAAAAAATGTGTGTATTATGCAAACTGATTCATGTGATTTTTAGCAACATTAACAAGTAGAGCAGTGAAATATTCAATTAGATTTATGCCATATGCCTTACAAGGCATATACAAATATTTTGTAAAGATGCAACACATTAATGGACATCTTGCCAAACAATAAGAAGGGCGTAAATTCAGATTTTTACTGTAAATGTTTGTTTTTTAAAACATCCCTGGTGTTGATTATCGTGTAATCACTCCACCCTGGAAAAAAAAACTGTTAATATATCTGATAAAAAGGTCAAAAATATTAAACGCAGGCATAAGATGAACGTAAACCTGAAGGATATTTTTGACAGCACAAAATAGTATTATACTTTAATAATCTGATCTAAATGGAACATTGCCATTACAAAATCTGACAAATAATTTTAGTCTTTTTTAGTGCAAATATTTTAGTGCATCTGAATGAAGAAAGAATATTTTAAAAAGTAACTTTTCAGCTAGTTTAATAAGTTTGTTTTAAGTTTATAATGTTTGGATGTAGATGCAAATACTAATAGTTCCACTGAGATTTTTCTTAAAACTGGAAAAATGTCTTGTTATAAACACTTGCTATAAGTGTTTATATTTTTCGTCTGTTTTTAATCTATATTCAAGAATTGTTTACTTAAAATAATTCACTACGTCTTTCTGAAAAGTTAATTAATTTTGTTTGTCTTATTTCAAGTCTACTAAGATATTTGCACTAAAAACTAGTCAAAAATACTTGGTAAGATTTTGTGTTTTTATAGTGTAAAACAGTGGTGTCCTAAGTGTGGCTTGGGGGCCGTTTGTGGCCCTTGAAATGATTCTGTTTGATCCAACAACTTTGGCCAACAAGAAAACAATTGATGACCCAAAAAATATGGAAATTGTCTGTTTTTCTTAAGTTAACAGTCCAAAATCCTTTTTATGTTTTGAATCTTTCTTGATATAAAGATTTTTTGTTTATTTATTTATTTAATGTGTTGATTAGCAGGTGAAAAAAAATCACCAGTTTTGGTCTCCAGTGCAAACGGTTTGGCCACCTCTGTTCTAGAATAAAGTGTGTTTGTTCAGAATAAACTTCTCTAATCAGAAAACGTCTCCACTCCCATTAAAGCAAACCTTCTGCCCTCCTCACCGTGACTGTGGCCAGCAGGCCTTCAGGCACGTTGGCCACTATGATGCCGATGAGGAAGATGACGGCCTCCAGCCAGGTGTAGCCCAGGATAAGCGACAGGACGAAAAAGCTCACACCCAGGAAGACGGCCACACCGGTGATGATGTGGATGAAATGTTCAATTTCGATGCTGATGGGCGTCTGGCGCACCTCCAGTTCAGACGCCAGGGTGGCGATGCGGCCCATCACAGTCTGGTCACCAGTGGCCACCACAATGCCACGAGCGGTGCCTGATGGGAGGCAGAAGCTCTGAGTTAGTTTTACACTAAAAGTTGGATAAAAACTTCGTGACAAGGTAATCTAACATTTAAGGTCATCTAACTTCACATCAAAATACAGAGGGAAGCCTGAAATAATTGATCAAATCGGTAAGTATTTCAATTGGAAGCCTCAAAAAGAAATTATATTTTTATCAACATATTTTTCTTTGTAATGGCAGCTCTCTATAGTAAATTCATGGTAGATCACAAAGTGTCAGAGGCAGCTGTCAGACAGGTGGCCTGATGCTGTCTCTGTGAGGAACATGAAAAAGGAATAATGAGTGTTCATAGTGAGGAAGTCATGACAGAAGGTAAATAATGTATATTGTGAACATGAAGGAGGCCTGATGCTGAAGATGATGGCTGAATGCAGAGCTATGATAGATGGAGGTGAATTATAGGTGCCTGCTAGAAAATGATGACGCTTGTAACTAAACAGATGCTAAACTAAGTGTTTGAGCAAAACATCCATCCAGCTAGCTTGTACGAATCCACCACGGCATTAAAATCACTGACTGATTATCCTGATGCAGTGTTTCTATGGGAGGTACAAAACCACAAAGGTACAAAAAGATGAAAGGGCAAAATCAGTGTCAGAAATTGATTAGTACGTTTTGCTGTTGTGAAGTTTTAATAAGTCAACAATTCCATTTAGAGCATATTTAAAATTATTTAAAAATCTTCAATTAACTCCATATTCATTCAAGAATTCACAATAATTGAACCATAGACTTCTTGCATAAAGCAACAGAATAAATTCCTCCCTTCTTGACTATTGGTTTTGAATAAAAACTATACACTAAACATGACTACAGGAGAAAATAAATAATCCAGAAAAATAACTCATTCTTTACTATTTATCTGCAGCAATCACCTTCTGAGATCATCTGTTTATCTGTTTTCTTAAAATAATTAATTTGAAATTGACAAGATTGCTCAACATTAAACTATGTGTTGATTACTCAGACATTTTGATGTTTGAACACAGTGATGCTCTGGCGGCTGATGTTAGCATGCTAGGCTAATTTATGCTTATATTCCCATTATAAGCATAAATAATGGGAATATAGCTCTGATCCTACATTTACAAATATTTATTAAATATAAAATTATTAAATTAAATTAATGCTTAATTACTAAATACCAATTATTTCATATTGTAATTCCAGGTTATAATAATCATCTTATACTTTGTCTAGTGTCCAGTGCTACTTAGTAAAAAACATGCCACATAAAGGTCATGTTTTTCCTCTGACAAAGTTTTAAATTTGTTAAATAACTTTTAGAGACCCATAAATTCTTTATCTGTAGTTAGTTAAAGCAGCAGTCAAATAGTTTAAGTGTTGTAATGTTTATGAAAAGTGAAATTACACTGTGAGTGAAGGCATCCAACCAAAGTGGACTTTAAGTCAAACTTTGTTTTGTTTTGAGGGATTTAAAAAAATATGCATGTCTCACTATTACATTGTTCTTAAAGGACAAAGTGAAGAACATCTTTCTATTCGGACCAAAACATTCTCATATCTATTAATGTTAAAGTTTTATGATTTCACCTGTAAAATCTGCTGCAAAGACAAGTGGGATAAATTTAGAGGAATCTGACACTGCAACACATTCGCAAGCATTTCAATTAAACTAACCAGTTAATTTTAAATATAAGCCTCACTGCCAATCCTTTTGCAATAAATATCAGATTCTTCACTCTTGTGCAGGATGCACACATGGAGGAATGCTGGCCTAGCTCATTATTGTGCTGAACACATTCATGGTTGGATAGAGAGTCATAACAATGTTTTGCATCAAATGGTTTGAAGACAGCCATCTTGAGGAGATAGGAGGCAATCTTCGTTGGATTTGGCTTACTGACCCTCGACACAGTTGGTGGAAAAGAAACAGATGTTTCGGGTCTCCAGCGGATTTTCATGCGTTAACTCAGGGGAGCGAGTCTGAGGTTCAGATTCTCCCGTCAGAGACGAGTTGTCCACCTTTACAGGAAAAAGGAGGAAAGATGGAGAAAATGTTATCCAGTGACACTTAGGACAGCAGTGAGATTCCAATCCCAGTTACCCAAAAGCAATAAAACAGAGCATTGGTATATTAATAATAATTAAAAAAAAATAAATCTAATGATAGTGTTTCAACAGATCATCATAAAATCTTTGGCTTCTGTAATTTTCATGTTGCTGGATTTACAACCAGACTTTTGGTTTATGATCAAATATGAGAGAAACTAATAAAACTGCTAATATTCTCAGCAGACTGTGGGAATCATTTGCAGTAAAGATGCTGAGGAAGTGTCAAGATCAGTTTGCGAAAAAGTTTATGTTGTATCTGTTTCTTGTTAAAACTGTTCACAAATGCAAAATAAAAAATTTAGAAAACGTCTCCATGGTAACAAGACAAAGTAATAATGTCATGACTTTAGTTTGTGAACTAGCTTTGGAAAGTCATTTACATTTCTTTTGTCTTGAAATAACTTAGAACACCGAACTGAAGCCTTTTTCATTCCTGACATATTTTAAAGATTTTTCTTAAAGGTAAATAAAATGTAGCTAAAAGGTCATAAACGTTAAGGTTGACACTATTTGAAAGAAATAGTGTCAATAACAATAATGCATTGTTATTTCCTTCTATGTTGTACCTGTTAGTACCATTTTTACCCATGCAATAACATTTGGCTAGAAGTGTGTGAAATATTTTGATAAATTACTGAAAAAAAAGATCAAATTTAATAAAAAAATTCAACCATACATTATTTTCCGAGTTTTTATCATACATCATATTTCCGTTTTCTGGCTACAAAAAATATGAATATAAAAAATATAAACCAAATATTTCTTTGGTTGACAAAGCCAGAATGAAACGTCCCAAAAAAAGGCAAAAACAGACACGTCAGGTACCAAAACTCTGCAAGGGTACAAAAAACCAAAGGTGCAGAGCTGTAAGCAGAGCAGGACCAAAGAGCAGAGAGGGAAGGAAGTTCAATGAACTTTTCCACCAATCACAATGAGCAGGGTTCATATCCCCGACTCAAACGTCTCTCAGTTTTCTAATCAAATGACCCAACAAAGGTTTAAAGAGGAGCAGCAAAAGCAAATGAGGTGGATTAGAATGTTATTGTGAAATGTCATCTCTGCTGGCCATAAATTGAGCTGTTAGCATGTCATGATAGTCCTGACACTGTCATACAGCAACAGTCTTCAGTCAGAGGCCTCTTCAGATGTGTTGCAAGACTGACAGCTACTGGAGATCCTTCCAGCACCACAACTATGACAAGTAAAGTAGTTTTGAATTGAATTGAATGAAAGAAATAAATGATCCTTTAGAGTAAACTGTACCAAATCATAATAACTTAAGCTCTTGAATAACTGATGTGACATATTTTTCCCTTCCTAATTGGTTACTCTGAGCTTATAACTGAAATTCCAGATGGTTTTCTTAAATATCTTCAAATAATAACATTTGGAAAATGTCTGACTTTTAAGAAAACAGCAGCAGGTGAAGAGCTAATTGGATAAACCATCTGGTTTATCATCAGTCACATTTTAACATCCTTTTTTGTTTCTTTATGTTTTTTAGTCCATGGCAGGGTCTTGTGAATCTATGCTTGACCCAAATAAGTTTCCTCTTGTATCATCATTAGGCAGCAATCAATGTGTTGTTGGCAAATTATTAAATCCAAGCAAAAATACGTTATATTATTTCTTTTATACCCTTTTTTCTCAAGTGCTCAGGTAGGAAGGTTTTCTTTAAAACACTAGATAACATACATCACTGTCCAAAGGTAATTTGTGTTCAAGGTTGCCAGCATGTATATATTAAGGAGAGAAAAAACAAGGATGCAATCATTTCAAAAGCTTATTGATCTGTAATCTAGCAGAACAAAACATCACCCGCAAGGTCAAAGATTACTTCAGCTAAGTTGTCACAGTGAAGGCTTTCTGGAAAGGTGAAATTTCTGCATATAAGTCCATATCGCTTATTATAAAATGTTATGTTCAATTCCAGTTTTTTATTGAAATAGATTTTGCGTGTGTGGTCGTTCATTCTGCTAATTGACCTTCAGTCCAATACCTTACATCCGCTAGAAGAGATCACCCGAAGGTCAGCAGGAACCCGGTCTCCACCTTTAACCTCCACCAGGTCTCCCAAGACAACAAGTTCTGCGTTGATCTGCAACTTCTCCCCCTCGCGAATAACCATTGCTTGCTGGCATGTAAATAAAGACGAAGAAAAACTGACAGGAGGAAAAAGGGAATCTTGCACAGAGAGAGGTTTTAGTAAGAGGAGGAGAGAGATGTTTAAAAAAGAGCTGCCAGAGGGGGTAGTAGTATATTAAAAGCTGATATGAAAGAAAAGGAGGAAGACGGAAAAGATAGGTAAGGGAAAGAGGCAAAGGAAAGGGAGGGAAAAGAGCATAAATAGATTAAAGAATTAGGCAATCGAAGAGCTGGAGGTGGATAACGAGAGGGGAGTTTTTATGCAAACACACTCACAATCCAGAGTTGGCTCAAACATTTATTTTCCTTTGTGCAAGCTTATTAGGTTTCCACTCAAGTGAGTGTGTAAGCCCTACTTGACGGATAGCTTATTGATTCAGAAAGCTCTGAGACTACACCAGCCACCTAATGCATCACCGTACCTGTGGCACCATTTTCTTGAACGAGTCCATGATGCGAGAGCTCTTGGCCTCTTGGAAGTAGGAGAAGCACCCAGTGATGATCACCACGGCAGCCAGCACCACGCCCAGATACAGCTGAAAGAAAACGGAGGCGAGCCACAGGGGACACAGCGTCATTACCCGCTTAAGGGACTTCATTTCAGGCATGTTAGGGCACAGAAAGCATCTTTAAGTTGCTCAGAACTTAATGCTAAAAAGAAATCTAATCCTTGCAAAAGTATTCATAACCTTTGACCACTACCAGAGTTTGGTCACATTAACACCACAAACTTATCAGTATCTTAGACCAATACAGCGTAGTGCACAAGAATGAAGTGAAGTAAATGTTTTTTTTTTTTACAAATCAAACTCTGAAAAGTATGTTGTCCATTCAGTTTCACCCCCCTTAGTGACACAGAAATACCTTTTGCTGCGTTTCCAGCTACAGGTCTTTTGAGGCTGCTAAAAGGTTAAGGTGTGCTCCAAAACTCATATGTTCTGCTGGGTTTTACTGATTTTACTTAGAATTTTGTCTTTTGGCTGAAGAAAAATATTTCCACAGCATGATGTTCCCACCACACCAGCATAAGTATGGTGCATTGCCTTGTAGTTATATTTTTAAAGATTGTCCCGCCTGATTTGTGGTTCTCTTGGCTTCTTCTAAGTGTAATGTTTTCCTTTATCAGGCTGTTAGTTTAGGTAGATGGTCATGTTTTAGTAGGTTTGCAGTCGTGTCACTCTGTTCATTTTCAGGTGATGGATTAAACATTGCTCTGTAATGTTCAGAGCTTGGGATATTGTTCTATAACCTAACTAAAACTTCATCCCTGACCTGTCTGGTGTGTCCTTTGGACTTCATGATGCTTCTTATTCCCAATTTTCTCTCATTTTTAAGGCCACCACAGAACAGCTGCATTCTGCATCATTTGTTACATTTTCAGCTGGTGAGGTTTGCTTTCGCACTGCAGTGTGTCAAATGAACTAAACTCTTTGACAAACATCTTCCCCCTCCTCACCTGTGGAGGCGCTGCACCAAGAATCACTGAAGGAAATGACACAAAACCTCTGAAGAAGAGCTCAACATCTTTCGTCACAAAATGTAAGCAAAAAGAGTATTTTCAGATTTTAGTGGTTCTATGATTTCTCTTTGGTCTTTGGCAAATGACCTCAAGCTGTTTCTCCTGCTAGCCCTAGACTTTCACATTTGTTTTACTGCCTTTTACCCAGGATGCCATGCGTTGTAGTCTGCTTCCTGCTTTTGGAGGAGTCTCTGGTCAGCTTGGCGTTCACACACGCATTCGAACCGCACCAGAGTTCACTTGGACCAAACGAAAGTTTTGTCAGAGTTCAATTATGAATTCACACCTCCCCAAACAAACTGTACTTTCTGAGTAAAATAACAAAAGTTTACTATTAAGGGAATTTCTGAATTGAATTGGTTCAATTTAAAAGTAAGATCAAGGGGGATTGAAAAAAAACGCAAGACCCTGTTTGGTTTTTTTATGAAAAATGTGATAATCATCATTTTCTTTCACTTCAAAATTATCCACACATTTATGTTTGGTTGTGAAATAAAATCCCAGAAAAAACATTTTAGTTCAAAGGAATGTCAATACTTATATAAGTCGCTGCAGCTACAGAAGTTCACAAGCATCTGTAGAACAGAATTTTTTGTCATCTTGACATTCAGCTTTAGTCCAAGAGAACATCTGTCTGAAACTGTGATCCGTTGGGCCACCAAGAGAGTGACTGTTGCTTTGTAGTCTTGTATCATTTTCAGAGACGTGTTCTGGCATATTGTTGTTTTGCTTTTGGTTTCTATTTTCAGCAATGCAGCGAAAAAGCTTCTACGGGTTCATCTCTCACTGATGCAAACAAGACAACCAGTCAGTCTGGATAAAAGCGTCTCCAGCTGGTGCACTCTCTGCCTTGGACTGCGGGAAAATAAAAGTCTTAAACCATGAGAAGTTTGCTTTCTCCATGGTTCTGCTGTTATTTGAGTGCAATAACAGAGCATTCTTGCTGTTTCCCTCTTGAAAGACTTTTTTTTTTTTTTTACTGTGGATGTGCAAATGTTCTGAACCAGGAAATAAATCTGTATCCTCAGAAAATCCCCTGTCACAGTTAGCATTTGCCACAAACATAGTGTTTTCTTTGCAGCTTCTGCTTCTGTTTTGACCGTCATGGTATTTGCAGATTTTTCCTCTTTATTTTTCCCTCTACTTGCTGTGGAGGAAAGCTGCTTTCGCTCACCTGCTGTGCAGAAACGTAGGTGCTACATCTGTCCCAGCAGGTGAGTTTGAGCATTTTAAGCATGAAACAGCCGATATGCAAACAGCTAAACATGAAACTTAAAACTGCGCAAATAATTATCCAATTTAAGGACAATTTTAAACACCGGAAAATGTCAGAATACTTTTATCACTAGATAATATGCTTTTATCTGACAATAGGCATACGTGAGGCTCTGTGGGTGAGGATTTTAATCTTAAATAACTGTCTGAATTTTACAAAGTGTCAAAGCTGCAGCCAGTGAGGGCTTTGAAGCAGCTCACCAGAGCATCCAGCTTTACACACTCAGAACTGAACGGAGAGATTTAATCGCAGGGAGATAAAGGTTATCGTCAGCGTGCACGGCTGTATCTACTGTATGTTATGCAAGGGTTTAATGCTGGCTGGAGAATAGTCAGAGCTGAATGATGATTGCAATATGACTCAGAGCCATAAGGTGCAGAATGAGTGGCGATTACTTTATTTGCTCCTTGGTTGGCATGAGTAATTTTTCAAGGGTGTGTCAGGAATATTTTTTTTTTTTTTTGCATGACACTCATTGAGGAATGAAGAGGAATCAGGGACAGTTTTCACACTGCAGACAGTCAAAACCAGGACAACCTTTAAAGCAGGGGCACCATGATGAGGTTGCTTTGGGTTCAAAGCCTCGGCCCGTTTGCTGCGCATCTTCTAATTCTCTTTCCTGTCAAAATACTGTTCAGTAAAGGCCTCCAGTGCTTATAAAACCTTTAAGTAACAAAAAAACAAATCCAAGAAGCAATCTTTATTGAGAGATGTAGGAAAAAGTGAAGCTGCTGAATTACTTCCAGTATGTTATTTTGTAATCATTAGAAGAGAAAAGCTGCCCATCACACTCCACTTTAAGTTAATATTGGATATTTACGTCTTTTATTCATAATGATGTAATTTTCCTGGGGTATCATATTGCCAGCTTATGTTTAGTCAAAGTCACATCAACATGTTTTTATTAGTCTCCCGTGAGAGGAGTGTGTGTTGAACAAAGGGCAGTGCTGCAACACAGAATGTAAATAAAAACAAATTAAGATTTACTGCAAAAATTGAAATGGTGTGCATTAAAATTTGGTGCTAATCCTGAATACAAACAACATAATCTATAGACTAAAAGACTCTCCGTTCGTGTTTGTGGTTGTTTATGTCCTGTTTGTTTTTAGCCATTAATAGTCATTATATATTAAAACACAATCGTAAATAAAGATCTTTTTTGCTGATATGCTGTCAAAATAATACAAAGTCTTCAATAACACAGAAGAAAGTCACTTAATTTTGTTACATTTTTTCCTCCTTGCTAGAGTTGTCTGAGAAGCTACTAAATAGAAAAGGTCATTAAGTCGACAACAGCTCTGCTCGTCCAAAACCTGACCACGCCCCTCTATGTATCTTGGCTCCGCCCACTTTGGGGGACGTTTTCGAAAAATTGTCTGGGTGTGAGGCTATATATGCATTTACATCTGGCTTGGATACACATTAATGTTGAAGAATTGTCTCTTTTTGAATCATGAATGTGTAAAACATTACAAGCATACCAATTTCATTTTAAGACGAATCGTGAAATGTTCTTCAGTTATTGTGTGTTTTGTGCTGGGGGCCTTTTAATAGCTTACTTTAGATTGTTTTTCTCTTTTTAATGCCACTTAGAATACTTTACAAAATACAAAAATATATAACTTGGTATATAACTGATGGTAACAGAAGCAGCTTTAAAAAGCATTGTTGAGGTTTTCTGCCAATTTTATTTATAGCCACACTGAATCAGCTCTCTTCTAAAAAATTTAGGATGGTCCAGCTTAGCAAAATATGTTATTTTCTGCAAACTAATAGAGAGTGCTCATTTGCAGATGGATTTTGGAGACTGCAAAGCTCACATGTTTGCTCTCACTAAACCAGCAGCTTATAGAGAACATCATATATCCAGGAGCTGCACCTATGCATGGAGAGCTAAAATGTTGCATTTAATGGGAGAAACCTTCCATTAAATGCAACATTATGGCATTATGGTGTATTGTTATAATTGTCAAGCAATTTTGTTCAATAATCCTCTAAATATGTTGAGTAAGTAAGATGGTTCCTGACAGCAGGGAGGCTTGCTTAATAACCAAACTATTTTAGTGCAAAGTTATTCTATTGTATTATATTTTCACGAATAGCATCTTGCTGATATAAGCATTTGTGTCATTAATAAACTAACTGATCCTGGGATAATTTAGCTCATGCTGGAGGGCAGAACAAAACAATACTGGAAAGAAATATAGTGCTTCCTTTTTTTTTACTGGATTCTTGTTCATCCAGTTTCATTAGGTTTAGACAGAAAAAGCTTCGTAAGCCTCAGGGTTGGACTAGCCTGATAAGTTTGTGCAGAAAAAGTAACAGTCAGTAGCAGATTTTGCATATGAATGTTTAATGTCTGATAGTTTGATTGTTCATCAAATTGAGCAAAAACTATAACTACAGATATAGCCATGTCCATTCACACAACTTTGAGCAATTTATTTGAGTAGATTTATGATTGGTTTTTGTAGGAAATTAAACAAAAAATAGATAATTTATTGTTTTATAAAAAAAAACGTAATTTTAAAAAAAATAAAACCAGGTTGTTAAAACTTAGCTCAAAGTTGACTGTTTTGCCTTCAGACATTATCTGTCTAAAGGTGTGTTAAACAGCCTCAACATATTAAACCATGCACTCCAATAAACCCATGAAGACATGAGCTACGGTAGCAACAAGACGTTAGCATTAGATGGTTCTCATCATGGAAGTTGTAAGGTGGCCCTGGATAAATCGAACAGATTCTTTATGTCATCGAGATCTGGGTAATTTGGAGTCAAAGTCAACACCTCAAACCCATTGTGGAGATATTTTTATTTTGTATCAGGATCTTTTATCCAGCCAAAAGTGGCCCCAGTCATCAGGGAATATTATTAAAATGGCCCACAACAATGCTTAGGAAGGTGGTTTGTAAGTATGGTAAGTGTGATACATAACTCAAGCTTTTCCCAGCAGAATGAGCCACTGTATTGCCTCTGCAGGCGTGTTTTTCTTTCCATGCATCCCGTGTTCCCAGGTAAGCGGTGCACATGCATCCAGCCATTCACGTGATGTAAAATAAAACCTAATTCATCACAATCAGACAAGGCCACCTTCTTCCTTTCCTTTCTGGACTGATTCAAATGTTCAGATGCCCACTGTTGGTGGGCAGAGGTTGGCATGGAAACCCAGACTGGTCTGCGACTATATAGCCTCAAAGAAACTGTAATGTGCTGTATTTAGAGTAAAGACTTTGAGCTCATTTGTTTTACTGCACAGGCCAGCCTTTGCTCTCTATGTGCATCGATGACCCACCGTTCCTTCCTTGAACTGCCTGACAGATGTAAACCCTGCAGACCAGGAACAGCCCACAAGAGCAGCAGTTTTGGAGATGCGCTGACTCGGTTGTCTGTTTTTTGCAATCTGGCTGTTGTCGAATGTAACAAATATATTTCACCCACAGACAGCAGCTATGATGAGGAGATAATTAGTGTTTTTCAGTTCACCTGACTGCAGCCATAATGTGTATAGCATGTTATCACTGCACAGTGAGAATAGTTTCTTATCCTTCAGAACTTCAATAAAACACAATTTGCACAGGTTTGTCTGAACAAAATGAATGCAGGTTGGAGAAAAAAATATAACCATAAGTAGGGATATGCTGATCCGATCACATGGTTTCGGACTGGATCAGACGTTAAATAAAAATAAGGGATCAAATATATATGTATATTTATTCTAAAAATTCTGTTATTCCAAATAGGAACAGTACCTACTGTTATGTGAGATTATAATCAAACTGTGCGAACAAAACTGTTGCACCAAAAAAAAGATTGTTTAATACTCAAAATTACGATGGTGAATTAAGACCATCGTAGTAAGAAAAAGGGAAGTAATTTCAGATAAAAAAGTCAAAAACGTTTAGATTAATCTCAGAAATTTTTTAGAAAAAAAAAAACATGGAAACGTCTGAGTTTCAAAAGTTGAAAATAGAGTCTCAAAAGCTGGAGATTTTTTAAGTTTCGAAAGTCAAAGATTATCCAGTTTTGGAACTTTTTTTTGTACTTTTTCTTGAAAATTTCTGAATGTTTTATGACAAATTTTTGAGTTTTAAAACTCAGACATTTCCTTGTTTTTTTCTAGATTGTGTTTTTGCAGATGTTTACTACTTTTTTTCTGTCTACAATAGCCATGGGACGCATCATACAAAATCTCAGAGGGCAGAAAGCCTGATGGGGAAACCCCTAAATTACAGCATGAAGTAGGGGTCAGTACACCTGTAAAGAAGATGTATGCTTTGGCAGAGCTGCATCTCTAGCAGAGTGAATAATGTTCTAAATGCTTTTACATGCATTTTCTCACGTTGTCATTGGCCGGCTCCTCCTCCACAGCCGCCTGGATGCTGTAGGCCAGGAAACAGAGGACCGCGCCGATCCACAGCAGGATGGAGAAGCCACCGAACAGCTGACGACAGAACTTGACCCACTCTGGGGTGGTGGGAGGCGGAGTCAGCGCATTCGGACCGTCCCTGGCCAGAATTTCTGCAGCTCTGGCGTTGGTCAGGCCCTGAGGGAGAGCAATTTTTAGGGATGAATGTCCTTCTGCTTGCAGTGGATATCTTTTTACAACACAACGGCCCAGTTTCTACCATGGCTTAAAGGCAATTTTACTGCTTCAGCTGCAGAACATCAAGTATTCCTGCCTGGCCTATTTAACACAATAAGCACAATAAACTGGGTGACTCTGGCTGTAAGAGTTCCTTAGCTGGGACTTTATTGAACATTTTACTCAGATGCCATGGTCTGATTTACATAAAATCTCTTTTTATACTGTAAATACCTGGAATACAAAAATGTTATTAGACTTTCTAGGAACTCGCACTGAATTCATTTGTGCTGCCTGAACCTTTACCTGCGCTCCCAGTGATTCCATTTTTTCATAATCTAACCATGATAAAATCTGCTTCACTTCACCTGCAAAGCCGCAATATCAACCCTAACGGCAAGCAGCAAATGTGGCTACAGCAAAAAGCTTTGTGATGTGTTTGTATCTGTCCGTGTATGCCATAGTAGAATTTTTTTTTTTTGCATCAAAGAATGCAAGTTTGTTTGTGTGTGTGAGGGATTAAAGATGAAGGAGAGACCAGGTGAGCCGGGCGCGCTGCAGAGGGTCGAAATCAACCAAAGACGCGTTTGGTCTCAGTTTGCATTTTGCCTTCCAGGGAAGGCAAGCACAGATTACATCTTTATGTGGGATATTATAGCAACATAGCTGGGATGCTTGTGTGTAAGTGAAAATACAGGAGGCCTGTGTGTGTGCCATTACCTGTGTCAGGTCCACTCCATAGCGTTTCCCCACTTCATCCACAGATATTTTATGGTCATCCTGCAAGGATAAAATATTTCTTTGTAACTTGTGCTTCGGCTGAACACAAACACAGTCCGTATTTGGCAAAGCATGAAATGAAAACTAGTTATGATTCTATAAGGAGTCATTCGGTGTTATGTACTATGTGATCTGAAGCTGTATGGCTGCTGCAGAAAAAGCAAAGCCCCGCTGCTGCCCTGTCTTACTGAAAGATGCTTTATTCTCAGTTTCCAACTGGAGCCGGAGGAATCAAATAAATGATTCATGTCTCATGACAGATCAGAGAGGTCAAAGATGTCCGACCCCACTGCATCTCATTGTGCAGAAAAGCATGAGCTTTGTTTTCTGTAAATGTATGTCTGCTGCATTCAAGAACGACGGCTTATGATATTATCCATAAGGAAGGCTCTCCAACTGTACAGAAATGCACGCTTCTGCGAAATGATTGTGTTTTGTGAATTTATTCTAATCCAGAATGAGTCACATGTTTACAAAGTCTATCTGGAAGTGCAGCTGGAGAACGGGTCAAAGTGACATTTTGTTCTTGGCAGTATATTGCTGTTTTTCACTGATTGTTATCATTTATGGAAATAATTTAAATCCTGTCCTCTGTTGATGAAAAGAATGTTTGTGTCCAGGCTGAGTGAGAGAGTGTCTGACAATGGAAATGATGCCGAATTTTGTAGAATTTGGTCAAAGAAAGCTGGTTTCAGCTGAATAGCAGCTGTGAAAATCAGATTAAACAGAAAAATATGACTATCTGAAGCAGGGTTGAAAACACCTAACATCAAAATGTTCTGTGCACATTCAAGTGAACATCTGGCTCAATCTGGGGTGAAAGTAAACATCATGGTTACATCTAGAAAAATAATTATTTTTTGCATCATCCATTTCTGAATTGAACCTAAAACTTGGATTTCACACAGCTAACCAGCCACACAGGTACTACACTGCTCTCAGTATTCTAGAGCTACATGTAAGTTCTCATAGGAATTGTCTAAATTTGCATAAACTTTAAAACATAGCTGGGATGATTGTTTTCGTTTTACAGAAAAACTTAAACAGAGCACAAACTCACTCTGGTGACATTTAATCACATTCCATTTAAGTATAAAGGGCTGCTGTAAAGTAAACCCTCCTGACAAATATTAGCCATTTTCTGCAGGAATTAGCAGAATGTTTCTTCTTCCATCTGGTGAAATAATGTGCAGGCAATCAGCTTTTGTTACACACTCAGGTTTTTATGAGGACCTTTTGTTGATAAAATGCAATTCCCAATGTTTAAAACCAAACAGACAGAAGGTAAGTGGCACAACCAGTAGAACTAAAGGTAGGCATGAAGCTGTTTGCCAAACTTGGATAAGTTGAAGGAAAATTTAAGAAATCATGCTGCTTCAAACTTTTGTCCTCACATTAGGAAAGTTGAGGGAAAAATTAGTAAGTAAAGAATGAAAATTGAACATAGTCAATAACGCAGACGTCTATAAATTACTTAAAGTGTTCAAACACGTTGAAAAGCTTTGAAAGTAGAGAAAATCCTGATAGACTTTCAGAACCAGCATATTTTAGTCACTGCAGATGAAGTCGTTACAGAAATATAACTTTAAAAAAAACACCTGTTAAAACTTGAAATTGTGTATGTGAAAAATGAGAAAGCATAAAACACAATAAAATCTTCATTTAGCGTGACTCAACAACAAGACGTTCCTTTGGTTTTCCAACCTGAGAACATTATGACTGATTGTGACTAGGTGATAATCATGGACAAATTAGAAATTACTGGAACTCTCTCATAACTTGGTAGTTACTTTAAGGTACTTGTTGTGTTCTAAGTTCACCAGAAGCTACGATGTACTTTCAAGAACTTTCCAGGTACTTTTGTTCCAAAACCTTCTACCAGAACTTATGTACGGAAAAGCCCTATTCATATGGAGCTTATGGTTCCATAAAAAGTTCCATAAAATTTACCTCTAAGTTTCAGGCAATGTACCTTAATGTAAATCACCCTGTGCTGCAGTTTGGTTCTTTAAAGTATGTAGTCAATTCTGGAAAAGTAACCAGGAAGCTCCAAAAAGGTTCTTGGAAAATAACCTATATGTTCCAGGAACTTATTCTATTGTTAGCCACCTCAAAGCACAATCTGACTCCTGAATGAGACTAGTAAGTCATATAGGTAAGTAGTGACCAGTAAAGTAACCAGTCATTTGCATAAAAGCTCCAAGAAAGTGTCTTTGGAGTTCCATTAATTACCCTAATTATCATTCTGAAAAGATAACCAGCAGGTTTTATGAAAGTGCTCAGTAAGCTCCAGAAAATACCTGGTTATTTCTGGAAAGTAGCCTCTAAGTTCCAGGAAAGTATGGGCTGTATAATGGCATACAACTAAATAGTAATGCAGACTCAAAATGTTAGGGTAATTTTCAGTTATTTTAGATACTAAAGAAAATCTAAATTGAACAGTTTCTGTTCTTAGAGACTTTTCGTTCGACTCCTTTATATGAACTTCTCTCCGTTTCTCCAAACTGAAATCTCCCTGATTGCTGCTGCCCATAAGTACTCCTAACAGCTGTACTGTCTCATAAAAACTCACTAAGGAACCAGTTTAGTTTTTCACAGCCCAGAAACTCAGCTTGGTGCCTTGTCACTACATCAATAATAAAAAAAAAAGCCTCTTCCAGTAAATGGACAATCCATTTCTCTTTATCAGGTAGGATTTGATGGTTTTGCAATGGAAGAGTTTTGTTGGTAATATTCCACAAATAACCTGTAATCATGTCGTCTTTGGGGGTCTTTTGAATTTAGAAGTTCACAGTGAGACATTAATCAGCAATCATCTCTGGGAATTGCGTCAGTCTTACAAAATAAACAGTGTTTGTTTTTTCTTACCCAGCATTAAAAAAAGAGCACAATTTCTCACTTTCTTTACTAACAGAAACCTCAGTCAACAGGAAGCAATTTGGCCAAAACTCATCTGAACGACCTTGTGTTCGCAAAACATTTAGCTGTTATTTATATTGGGCTATAGCCAGTATTGATCCACCAACAGCTAGAGGTGATTAAAGGGATTTACTGTGTAAAAACAACGGAAACGGGAGGAACTAAATGAAGAAGTATATGAAGCAGAGTGATGAAGGTAAAATGTGACAATCACAAAACTCACTGTTGACAGTTTCAAAGGGATTTCCCCCTTTAATCAGGTGCAGGCCTACTTTTTATTGACAGGAGTTACTTTATCACACGTGGTGCAAGAAGTAAAACTTAACCCAGTTTTCATGGGGATCGCTTGGTGGCTTTTTGACAGCACCTCAAAGAACTACAGCTCTGCAAAAGGCAGAAACCCGGCACCAGGCTGCTGGTGGCCCACAAATTATTCAGAGTCTTTCTGAGTACAAAGCGGAGCAGCCAGAGGGAGGCTGAGCAGAGAGAGGAGAAACAGGCCGGCGTTGCGGCTTGTCTGCAGCCGACTGCACAGAGCAAGTTGGATTGCCATTTTGTTTACGGGCCACCGTTTTCATTTATAGCCTTGTTAAATAATCTGGTGTCTGTGGCGTAGCGCTATTTGGAGATCATTTGGGAGCAGCGGAGATGAAATCAATCACGGCACAGGGACGGCATGTTTTCTCACCAAGGCCACCTCCTTCTTCAGCTCGTCCAGGTTCTTATCCTTCTTCTTCCTCTTCCCTCCACTCTCTGTCCCCAACTGTGGAAAAACACAGATACAACTAACAGCAGCCTAAACCAAGGACATTTACATTCATGGCAGTATATTACAAGCACAATGGACTTGTGTATGCTGTTTCATTTCAATCTCCCAGCACTATTGGCAAACCATTCACGGAATATGGAAAAGATTTTTTTTTTGTGTGTGTCACAGTGGAAGTTCCTCATTTGCGAGCGCGTGTGTGTACGTGTGTGAGTTGGGAACAGTTGGAAGAATGGCGCATCATGGAAATCATCTGCCGCTGTCAGTCTCCTCTTAGCAAGCACGTGTGCATGTCAGTGCAGCAGTGAAGGCGGGAGAATGCGAGGGGAGAGCGTGCACGTGAGTGACACGGTGAAAAACTAATCAAAAAAAGAGCCAAAGAGGGAGCGCCGAGCCGGTGGAGAGCCTGAAATGTGTCTGGCATAGCAATTTCCCCCCACTGTGCACGAGGAAGATTACCAGGCTGTCCTCCCATAAAGCTAAATGGAATGAGGCCTGACGGAGAGAATACAGGGAAAATTACAAAATAACGCAGATAAACAGGAGGAAGGAGGAACAAAACTTATTGGGGAGGAGGGCCATCATCCTGAGATGGGGGCTTTTGTTGCTAAAGAATGCTCATGGACTTCATTCCCCTTAAACATGTTGGGAGCACAACATACAAACAGAGTCTTGTAAAAGTATTTTGTCATGCTACAACCACAAACGTGCATTTGTGTTTATTTTGTATACAACTAAATAAAGTTAGCGTTGTCTTATTCCAAGTGTTCTAAGATATTGTACCAAAACTAGACCAAAAATACTTGTGTTTTTGTGGCGCTTCGTCCTTCTTCTCTTCAACTCTAATAAGCTTCCCTCTGTATTGAAAGATATAAACCCTCACAGCATGATGCAGTCACCACCATATCTTCCCATGCATGTGTGTTCAGGGTGAAGTTCAAACACTGGTCAGCATTTTTAAAAATATGCAAAATAAAGTAAAGTTTTGATCTCATTTGACCAAAGTAAACTATTTTTCTATCCCAGATTCTCTAACCTGAGCAGTGGATCATCATGCTTTGTTAATCTTCATGTTGTTGTTTGTCCTCTAACTTACAAGTAACTTTTAAAGAAATAGGAGCTTGTTTTAGGTCAATCATTTTAAAAAGTACTAAAAATAAACTATATCTTTTTAAAAGATTCTTGTAAATAGGTTTTGTCTTATTTCAAGTGTACCAAGATATTTGCACTAGAATAGACTGAAAATATTAGATTTTAAACATACATCTTTGTTTGTAGGACTTTTTTTTTGTTTGTTTACAGATGTTCTTCATGTAATCTGACTGAGATTAAGCTCTTTTCAAAAAATGTATATTAAAAATTTTAGTCTTTAGATGTAGAATGATCTCAAAACAGTTGCAACGTGGCACAACAAAGTACTGACTGAAAGCACATGCTACATTTTTTTTTTATTTTATTTTTAAAAACCGGCCTCTTGAACTGCTGGATTTTGGCTCATAAACTTTTTGGGTCAGTTTATGACCCACAAAATGCTAATAAAAAACAGAAATTTGTGGTAGTAGCATGACATTATGTGAAAATATTGAATTGGTGTTTTTCACTTTTACGCATTGGTTTACCATTTCTGCTCCGTCTGGTTCAAAACCCATTGCTTTATTACATTAAAACTTACAGGTATTTAAAAACAGTGCTTTTTTGTGTTTGCTGAAAAAAGATTATGAACTCACCCCTCTGCCCATGCTTGGTGTCCAGACGTCTGCAGGTTATACTGTAAAGGACGAGTTCAGCGGTCTGGGATCTCCCACCAACATGTGCAGAAGACTCTACTGCTGGCTTTTTTGGGCCTGGCACCCTGCACCACGTAAGATATCCCATTCCCCCCCTCAATGTTCCCTTCTCTCTGGGTAACCTGAGCTATACATCCCCCACCCCACACCAGTCCCAGGGTTTCTCTCCCCTCTCAAATCCCCATCAGCAAATGCTCTCCCACCTGCTTAATATTCCCACACGCGGCCCTTCGGTTAACAACAGCTCATCAATCACTGCTGTCAGCACTACAAATGAAACCTTGCTCTCTACATAACGCATACAGTATTTACAATAAACATGATAATGAGGGATCGATAAGAGGCCTCGAGGTTTATAATGAGGAAGCAGCAGAGTGTTCAGCTGTTGGGATTCTGAGGCAGTCCTGGTGTTTGTTGTCCAAATAGATGAGCGAAGCAGTGAGCTGTGCCACTGAATCCAGTTTTCATTGAGTCTTCAGCTTGATTCAAAGCCAATGCAACGCCTCGGTTGGCTCAAAGTCTGTCGTCTTTTCCGACATACGGCGGGTCAACCGCTGGGCTCGCACAGCAGATGCAGCAAACGATCCTGTGTCAAATAAGCTCCAAATATCTCCTAACTAATTGCCAATTACTGTGAGGCTTGATTTTATGCTTGAGTTCTTCACACACTGGAATATGACTAATTCCCTGTAAAGTGTCTACTTCAATATCATGTGCCATGCTCCTCACATAGGTTTCTGGTCTTTCAACATTTTCCACAATCTCATCCAGGCTGAAAGAAAAGGTTAAACATGTCATGAAGAGCTCTGTAAAACTTATGGCATACACTGTATCGCCAAAAGTATTGGGTCACTTAACAGCACACTCATGAACTTGAGGGTCTTCTTTATCTGCAACAGATCCAAGACTGCAAAAACACAAAATCCTACCAAGTATTTTTGGTCTAGTTTCTTGTGTAATCATATTAGTACACTTACAATGCGATAAAACTAATCTACAAGTAACTTTTTAGCAAGAAATAGGAGCTTGTTTTCAGTCAATAATTTCGTAATATTTATGAAAAAGTACTTGTTCCATTGGCAGATTATTTCACTTGTAACAAGACATTTACCCTATTATGAGTGAAATAATCTGCCAATGAAAATAGTACTTTAATTTAGTAAGCAAGGTTAGTGGCATCAACTAACTCACTCACTCTTTGGTTACCTAGCAACAACCTGTTTAGTAACTGGCGTGGCAACAGCTTAAAGCTTAACTAATGTCCATCGTAACTCCTTAAGAAACATCGTGGAGTGAAAACTGTGGAAAGGTCATGTCACTGATTTGGTAGTATTTTGTATATTTAAAGCCAAAAGTTCATCAATAATTATAGATAGACTGATATCAAATGCTTATTTTCAGCTATATCATCCAGTCTCTATGATTTATTGCAAAATAAGCCACAGGACCTTCCTCAAAAGCTTCTCTGAATATTTTAGATACTCTCCGACAAACTGAGGCAAGTCCTTCGTATGTCCTTTCTATTGCAGGTTCATGGTGTGTCACCATTTTTGTTCTTTGTTAGTCCTTTCACATTATGAACAACCTCTTCCTGTGGAGTTGTGGGCTAATTTCTGACCTTATTCATGATCATAATACATTAACCTTAAAGCTGAGGGCAATTTCCTATTCCTATCTTTTGCCAATAACTGAACCACCAGCTGTCAACTTCTCACACAACTTAGTGCGGATGGTGTTGTTTCCCCTTCCAGTTTTTGCAGACCTAGTATCTTGTCCCTGTCATCCTTTGACAGCTCTTTGGTTGCGACCGTGGAGGAGGGGAGGCTGGAAAGGAAGAAATTGATTTCGTGGAGATATGTGCTTAATGAACATAATGAGTTCAGCTCAGGAGAATCTTTAATTGATTGGCTGATTGATCGTGCCACATGTGCACACAACCAATCTGTGGGAGCCAGAATGCTGACTCGCTTGTTGAGGATCAAACACTCATTATCCCCAATGACAGGACGTGAAAGCTTTCATTATTTCTAAAAAATACATCTTAAATTTTTATTTGATGCCAACAGCAACTGTTATTATCATTAAGCTGTAAAGATATTAAAGTAAGTCATTATTTCATCTTCACTTTCAACCCCTACCATGTTAGTGACTCAGCGGCCCAACACAATAAATGTCTGATATTTGGGATGTTGATGTCTTAATCATCTTGTGCTACTGGACAGAGACAAGATCTAAAAAGCGTGTAAAATGAAAGCCTTCTGTGAAATCATTGTTAATTGATCACATTTAACAGAAAACGTAATCATAGACAATTAGTATACAAT
This sequence comes from Brachyrhaphis roseni, assembly GCA_903066815.1. Lineage (NCBI taxonomy): Eukaryota > Metazoa > Chordata > Actinopteri > Cyprinodontiformes > Poeciliidae > Brachyrhaphis > Brachyrhaphis roseni. Next base: position 59,420 of record CAEFZY010051554.1, read on the forward strand.
ATAAGCAAGGACTTAATCACTTTGTGGTCAGCTTTAAGAAGTATCACCTCATTTTTAATGAGTTGTACATAGAAGAGAATTTACTTTGGAAACATCACGGATAAGCTAAAGACTGTTTTCATCCAAATGGCAGTGAAAGCCTGAAATTACCTAGGAAAAAAAAGCAACAGAACAGATTTACCTTCTCGGTGAAACTTAATTCCTTCAACATTTGGAGCAACATGTTGTATATCTTCAGTAAATAGTGCCATTTTCTTTGAAGCCATCTGCTGGAGCGAACCCATCAGAGCCAGTGACTTAAAGAAACGGAATAAGCAGATTAAGAAGACTGGCTCTGTTTTAGAGACTCCCATAAAAGCCCTGCAGCTGACTGGAGAAAGAATAATGTTCCACAAGCTGCTCAACATAACAGACAACACAGCAAACCTCCATGTATCCTGCTAATCAAACAACAAAGCATCTTCAGTCATGCTTGTTTGGTTCTTTTGTCATAACGATTGGTACAGGATGTCACTTATGCTTGCATAATAACTCTTCAATCATTATTACTGTTTGTTCATGTTCTTTCTCTGTTTGCTGCATACAGCATATTCAGTTACAGCACACCTGTGGAATTGCCTGTTAATGCAAATAGCACATCAACCAATCAGAGCTGCAACTCAGTCTAGTTGGGCATTTATGGTGACGATGAAATGCTGAAGTCGAAATGGGAAAGAAATGAGAATCTCACAGCAGAAGCTCCTGATACATGGGATTTTAACACATAAATATCTTAAATTTAAAGAGAGGCGTTGCTATAGCGTCAGCAAATGTCGCAGCAGATACTATGTGGTTTGTGTATATTCACAACATCCTGCAGCCTGAATGCACAGAACTCCAGCACAATGTTTAATATATTTACACAAAAAAAATAAAAAATTCAGGATATAGTGGAAAGGGGGATTTATATAAAGATATGCAGCCAAGAAATTTACTGCAAATGTATGATGCTATCCTTTGTATTTAGGCCATTTTCTCTGAGGAATGTTTCAGGCACTTCCAAGTCTACTTTATGCCATGAAGAATTATCTTCTGAAAGCATCAGGGAGTTCTGCTGGCAGCGTGCACCTAATAAAATGGTTTATATAGTGCATGTGTTTTATTCAAAACATGTTTTTAAGCAGGTGAGACGACACATGTTGTCTCCTCAATAAAATAACTTATGCTGATTAGGGCTTTATATTCTGCAAGCAGGTTTATTGAAATAATAATAAAAAAAATGCATTTATGTTTTCTTCCACTAACTGAACATATTAAAATCAAGAAAAATATTCTGCAGACTGCAAAATCCATTAAGTTATGTATTCAGTTGTGCAAAAGGACTGGGCATGGCCAGAGAAAAAGAACATGTTAAAGGTGACAAGGTGGAAGGCGAGCGAACGCTTACCTGATTAACTTCTGCTCAGCTTGTCCATAAAGCTTGGACCAGTTCAGACAGATAAAATGTGGTCAGAATTTCTTCCAAACCAGATCTTTTCAAATATATTTCATCAGATTTGACTCACAAAATACATTTTAACCTACGAAAAGAAATAAAATCTAGTAAACTTACCATTTTTAATAGTTTGCATCTTCTGCCAGGTAAACAGTTCATTTCTGTTTCATATGACAAAACCTTAAGTATGCTTTTGTACCTAACTAGGCTTAATCAAGAAAAGCCTTTCAAAACATAAGCACATTGTGTCTTTAAGTGCTATGTCAAGAGATTTGAATCCTTTTTCTCTGCCTAAACAAAACAGTAAAAAAAATAAATAAATAAATAGCTTTGCTCTGCATTATCCCCCCAGCAGCTGGTCATTCAGACGGCGCAGCTGAGCAGGTGCATCAGTTAAAGTCTGCGACTGCACAGCGTCTGAATCTGAAGCAGAGCATTTCTGAAAAGGTCATGTATGCTCACTGAACTCCACCTGCTCGTTAGGTCAGAAAAAATTAAGCATTTATGAAAATTATATCTCATTTTGTCACTTTGCAAAATGTGAAAAGGTTGTGAATAGCTGCCAAGCATTTTTTTTCAGGTTATCATAACTTCCGTTGGATGTGGTTTAAGCCTTAAAGGGCGCGAAATTATTCTGGTTAAACTCTATATGTTTTTTCTTCATTAAAAGCAAACCACCTGGTGGTTCTTGTTCACTATTTAAGAAACAGATTTTGTCCCCTTAAGTATTCCTGTCGCTGCAAGAAGAAGTACTAAGATTGCTAATAAAGTCAGGGCTATTTTCTAATGAGTTTTCTTCTCCTGTCAGCTGTTAAGAACATTCACATGGCACACAAAACCTTTACAACCTTTTTCTTTCACATAAAACCATCAACTTCAAAGTGTTTTAATTGAATAGGTTGTGATGTAAGACCAACACAGGACAGGGCATCATGGTTTCATCATTGTGAAATGAAAGGGAAACACTATTTTCTTCTCACAAAAACAAATCTGAAAAGTGTGGCACGCATTTGTAATCCTCCTCCTTTTCTCTCATTTCCCAAATACAATCCAGCGCAACCAATCACCAAATGTGTAAGCAGAGTCTACCTGTGTGTGATTTAATGTGGAAATAGAAAAGGCTGTTCTGTGAATGCTTTAGAGAACAGCATCTGGAAGACCAAGGAACTCCGAAGACAGATTGTTGATAAAGTTGTTGAAAAGTGTAAAAAAAAAAAAAAAGGTTTAGGTTAAAAACAATATAGTTCAATAGATTATCTGAAAATGAAATGACTGAGTGTAAGACAGCTGCAAATCCATCAAGACATTTCTGTTCGCCTTGAATGACGGGCTGGGAAAGATAAGGAATTTATCAGAGAAGCAGAAAAATGTTATTTCTGAAGGAGCTTCAGACAATTCGGGGGGGAAAGATGTGATCTGATCAATTTAAACCTGAATTAAAGTTTTTTTTTGACATACATGCAAAACGTGAAGTGGAAAACTAACACTGCCATCATAAGCACACACTATCACCAAAGTAGCCATTTCATGATGAGCATCGTAATGTGGGAATGCTATTTTTACCTGAATCCTCCAGCAGAAATTCAATCCTAAATGCAGTTAGCACTACAACTGACTCAGAGCAAAGCATATTAATGGGTTAAACATGTTTACAGATGCCCTCTTTTCAGTTTGACAAATGTTCTTTTTTCCTACTGATACTCTTGGAAAGACAATTTTGGTTACTTATGACATTTTGTTTTGATATAAAATACAGAAATTATTTATGAGTGGAAAAAATAAGTAGTTCTTTGTGATTTTTATGAAAGCTTGAATTCTTTGAATCATGGTCTTTAGACCTCGCCTGTGATCAGACCATTTTTTTTCTTGCGTATAAACATATCTCCCTTGTCAATAGAGCTATTTATAGTTTCTTCTCAACTGTTTTGTCTTTTTATCATCTGAACAATCATATGGTAATTGCAACCAAATATTCACACACACATAAAAAGACAACTTTCATTCACTCACTGACATTAAAACAGAATAAAATTGGTCACTTAGGCTTAATGAAATTATTTCTATTTAGTACATCTTAAAATAATGAGTGAGGTGTGACTTTTATCCAAACTCAGATTTATCATTTCCCATGGTGTTTTGCCTTTTAAACAGCACAACTGGGGATAAATAGCTTTTTACAGTAGTTTGCTAGAATTGTGGTCCTTCCTTCCCAGGAGAAATTTTGTGGCTGAATTTGGTTTGCTCACAGAAAACTTCAGCAGGGACTGGGAAGTTGATAGAAATTTGGATGAATGTAAAACTTGAGGCAATCCTTGAAGAAAACCTGGACAGAGGTTCAACTTCCAACAAGACGATGCCTCCAGGCCAGAGCATTTGTACCGACTCTCTCCCTGTCTGAGCTTCTCATGGAGGAATTTCCTCTTTTTAACAGATTCATAGACATTATTTCAGGGGGGAAAAAAAGAAAAAAACAATAGATATTTTCAGCTGGGTTTACTGCTCAACAGCTGTGCTTATGGCTTTTATTCTTGTGTTCTCTTTACAACATACAGAGTCAAAAAGATGTTAGCGTCCTTAAATTATTATGAGCACTGAAAAAAATCTAAGAAGCTCCAGTCATTTCAAATCAAAATGTTAATCAGAGACTATAGCTAAAACAGTTTATATCGCATATAAATAATTTTACAAGGCATGTAAATATTATCCATGTTATGTCAGGCATCTGTGTGGCTTTGCTTTAAAACAAGAAAACATTCTAATGAATCCATTTGACTGGATAAAAAACAGCGACGAGTGAAAGAGATGAATGTGTGGATTTCAGCACCACCTATTTCTGTTATGAATTTTCAGGGAAAAGTTCAAGTCTGCACTATCTTTCCTGCATATCAAGCTGGCAGATTACGATCCATCTTTGGCTCAGGGTTGGGATGGAGCACCTTTAAAAGAAAAGCTCTAGGGGGAAGAGCAGACTATCTGTAGTGATACATACAGATTTTTTTGGCAGGGCTTAACAGGCCAGATAAGTCTCTTCCTGCAAAGCTTTGCTTCCACAGCAAGCACCTTCCTCTGTGGTTTTTCTTTCCTCCCCAGCCACGGAGTGATGAATCTAAGGCTATCCGCTCTCACTCTCATTGAGGTTGCACCACAACCTCAATTTTCTTCCATCTCCGAATAAAATTCACCCAAGAGACAGCCACACAGTACCTGCCATAACACACAAGGCCAGAAATATAACGGCATATTCTATAGAGTACTATTACATTTCTTCCCTGCTTTGGTAAACATGTTCTCCATGTGTGTACACATGTAAAAACTGCCCCAGAAAACATTATTTGCTTCACTTACTGCCATTGTTTGGAATTATAACAAATATATTTTTTAAACACTCTGTAACACGAAACACATATACACAAAACACGGACATTTGCGACCAGAAGAGAGCTTGCTTGAAAGAGAAGTTTCTGTTGGACGTCTTGAGTGCAGGAGTGTTCCTCAGCCAGTAGGGGGCGTTGGAATGTGTTTGGCTTCCAAACCAGCAAAAAACGAGGGCAAAACAGGGTCAGGGACAAAGGGGAAGTGGTTGGTGGTCATTTAGTGCCTTTGCCATTTTGTAACTTTGCAGTTTGGGTCGTTTCTTACTAGATGGACCCAAAAGGACCCATCTGGTACAGGACGTTTCATACAGGCAAATGATCATGGGGACGTTTCACACCTACTCTGACAACTGATAATTTGAAGTAGTTTACTGTCAGGGTGGGAATTTATTGTATTATTTATAATTTATTATTTATCATTTATCGTGATCCATTTTTTTTATTAGGATAATAATTTGGATTCATCACCATGATAAATTCCAGATAATGATGTTTGAAACTTTAAAATGGTTTGTTTTGTCGGGATTGTTAAATACTGTAAAACAAATCAACAAATAGTTCTTATCGTCACTTTTATTGTTATAATATTACCACAAAAAATTGTGATAAAACTTTAAGTCTATTTCACCAAATTCCAATCATAAAATTGGATTTTTATGATTCCAATAAATAAAATATAACAGCAAAATGTCAGTGAGAGTAATCTCAGTTCAATCAAGGTTCATAATCTGAGCCATTTCGTAAAAGTCTGCAGTAGATTGATATAAAGGTTGAAATATGAAGTCATCTGCAAATGATAAAATACATTATGCTAAACCTTGAAATGGTTTGTTTACAGGTACTAAATGGCAATAGGTACAGAATGCAGATGTTTAACTGAGACCCAGACTTTGGGGAATGTCTTGCCTCCGGTGTGTTTGAAGGGCAAAGCGGGAGGGCGTTTTTCGTCAATCACTGGCAAAGATGGAGGACGGTGCGAAAGAAACGCTCGCCTCCGAGTTTGGAAAAGAGAGTAACGAAGACTCAGAAGAAGAGGAAGGACGGATTAGAGTGAAGCATTGAGCTGTAGGCCTGCCAGTCAGATAAGAAGCGGCTTAAAGAGTAGATTGGATTGTGTATAGACCTTTTCAGTGGGGGAATAATGCGGCGCGGACTCAGTAGACAGCAGGACAGGGAAGAGATAAAGGGAAGCCAAAGACATTGAGGACAGAGACAGCGAAACTGGGGGAGATGATTCCCAAGATGGGGGCAGAGATGAAGTGGAGACGGCAGAGGAGGAAGGAGGGAGATGCGGTGAGAGATATCATGTTACCAGCACACACGAAAATAATTAGGAGAAACGTGCGAGTGGATTAACTGGACCTAAAATAACTCGGGAGCTGCACCTCTTCCCGGTAAGACTCCTGAGAGCATCCATCCGCCGGCCGCTGGAGGCCGTGACGTCATTCCAGTTCGTCAGTCACTGGCCGCGGACATTCTCTCAGGCACAAACGGGAAGGAAAAAAAATAATAAAATCACCTCCACCTCCAACCCCCCCGTGTTGGTTGAAAAATGTGCAGCTGTTACTGTAAGCCTGTGCTCTCTTATAGAGGCCAGAAATAGCCCCCCTTCAGCCTGGGCAGGGACACAGCGACAACCTCCATTAGCTCAAATGTGAGAGGATTGAATCACCTCCGAGCTCCGGGGCTTGAACTTCTATCTGCGTCGGCTGAGAGCGGGAATCATATTTCTCTCTGGCTATCACGCTCTGTTTTTCCTCTACGTGAAGTCCAGTGTGCGCTGGCAGCTCCGCTCGGTGGACGTGATTGAGTCATAAACATTAAAGTGAAGGGGGAAGATTCTAAACACACGAGGGGTGGTCTGTCGAGTTATGTGCATAGCTAGGCCTTAAAGACTTTTACAGTTAGCCCAGTGATGGCAAACGCCGTCTCGTTGTAAAAATTATTTGACACTGTTGCACAGTGAAATACGGGGGGCTATTCTTACAGCCAGTGCTGTCTTGAGAGAGTACAGATAATGGAAAAAAATGGGGGTTGCATCAGGCTGGGCAGAAAAAGAGGGAGCAGACTAGAGGAGTGGAGGCAGTCATGGAGAAGTCAGACCTTTATCTACAGGAGCGAGAAAAAGAGGGGAAGGAAGAGAAAGAACAGGACAGAGTGGTTAGCATATAAATCATTTTTGTAATTTGAATTAACAAGAAGATCCAGAAATTTATTGGAATAGGAGGAAGAAATGGGAAGGGACAGGGGTGGGTGGGAGAAAATCAGAAATCAGCGTAAGGAGAGAAAGCTGGAGTTTGACACATCGCTTCTGGAAAGAAAAGAAAAAAAGAGCAAATTGGCTTGTCCCCGCAGCCAGGGATTTGTGATGCGTATCGGACGCACTCAGAGAAAAAGCCTTTTTCAGTGGATAGGATCACAATGAAAGGAACCAGAAAGGCAAAACCCAGGGAGCAGCCTTTTTAGATTTTGTTATCAAGCCCGGGCCGTCTCGGGGTCTCGCTTCAAATGGCATATCTTATGACCTAACAAAAGCAGTCAGGGAGCCGGGCCCGTGTTAGAGATTATCGTGACATCTGGGCCCACGTACAGTAGTAGTGTCTACATTCTGTGACAAGAGCAGATATGATTTAATATATTTATTCAGAGACTCAGGTGCTGTAGTGCCGGATGTAAAGTAGGTTTGTGGTTTAACTCTCTTGTTATTTGAAGGTGAACCGTTCGGAAAGGCGGGAGAGGAGGCCCGGCGGCGCCGACCTCCCGGTCCCTGCCTCTCCACTGGAACCTTCCTCCCCGTTTTGCCGGGTCAGCTCCAGCTCAATGGTCATAAGCACCCGACTAGATCCCTCTTCGCCGCCGCCTCCCCCCTCCCTCTCCGCCCCCTCGATGATGGCTTGCTGCTGTTTCTGTTTGGGTCGGACCTTCGCCGCCAGTACCTGGCGCAGGGGCTGGAGCAGGCCGCCCCAGCCCTGCCCCGTATCCTATTTCTTATCCTTGCGAGACTCCTGCTTCTTCTTTTCCGAGGCGGCCGCCTTCACCTTGGAGGGGTCAGCGGGAGGCGCAGGGCCCTGTGGGCGGAGGGGGAAGAAGGGGGAGGAAACAAGGGGAGGAGAGTCACTTCAGGAGGAAAGGAAGGCAGCAGGAGAGGACGTGAGAGAGGTGAGAAGATGAGAGATGGAGTTAAACTGGACGGGCGGAGCTGTGTGAAGAGAGGAGAAAAACACATTTAGAGAAGGGAGAGATATAGATGGTCGAGGTGGGGGTGGGGGAGACGCAGTCCTTTTAGGGGAGGGGGTAGCAGGTGAGAGGGGGCGGTGTCCAGAGCTGTAAGGGGGGGACAAAACAGGTAACCATGCGTTAGGATGGGACACAGTGGCAGGCAGACTCCATACACCTGTGACAACTGAGTGACATTTGATCAATAACACACAACCATCTCCCCCACACACACAGCCAGAGGGGGTTTTCACAGCCAAGTCATCATAAAGTTGACTTTGAATCTCAGAAATGTAGGGATTATATCCCAGGAGATTTTTAAAATACGTTGGAGAGCAGCTGGATTCTTCTGATACTAGATAGTAATCATGTTTCTGGCTGCAGACGATTGTTTCCAATCTAACATCTGGGCCCAAAACACCAATTTTGATAGATGTTAGGATGCATTGAAATTGGTTTATTTCAGAAAACTGCAATGGAAAGACTTTTTTCACATCACATGAGTCACATGATCAACAACCAGTTGTTACTATTGGCGCAAACCAAGAAGAAGACGACGAAAGGAAGTAGTTAGAGGATGATGGCGAGGCAAGTCTTTTTTTTTTTACTTTAATGTGAAATTTGAATCCATCTCTATTTTTAATTTAAGCAATATTGGGGTTATATTCCGATAAAGATCATGCAATCATGTTTATGTGTAGAACAAGTTATTTCCAACCAATTAGCATCCTTCTTTTGGATTCCTAGTTTGAAAACAATTAGCGTGTTACGATAGCATCAGTAATATCAAGAGAGTATGTTTTTATTTAAAAAAAAAAAAAAAGACGGGTAAAAATAGAAGAGAAAGGATGTTCTCCACTCCCTGAAGCAAGATTCATCTGATTGGCTGATTGAGAGATTCAACCAATTATCTGCCATGTTTTCATTTCTTTTCTTTTCTTTAAATTGCTTGCACTTTGTCAAACGTCTTAGACATCCCAGATGGTTGAATGTGTAAAACCATCTGCTTCCTCTGATTGGGGGAATAGAAGTCTCCAGTGTGTAGGAACATGTTTACAAATGTCTGAATTTCCATTGCCTTTGGTCTTCTGTTGTTTATGGTGAATATTTCAATGTGTAATTTGGATTCAAAAGTCTGAGTGACTCCAGCATACACTAGCTCTGTGTTGCAGGGCACGTTAACACTTAATTTTAAAATTAAAAGTTTATTTTGTATTCTTAAATTCAGAGTGAAGCAATTCAGATTTTGTTCTGTAAATAAATTCTTAGCCAAGTACGTTTATTGGCATCCCTAAAAAGATGTGCAAAAATCCTTACACATCCTGCACTGAAAACTGTAGAAAAACAACTTCAATCAGTGCGAGAGCAAGCTCATCTTCAAAATACATTTATATTTTTAACAAAATAATGGAAGAATTATGGATACCCACAACAATTCCTGTAAAAATACATTTTACTGAATTTCATTTCTAACATTTTATACTGTAGAGTAATCAAAATTATTGATGCCAATCAGGTTTTTTTGTTTAGAATATTTGGAAATGTATACAAGAAAAAAGTCACTCATTCATATTTGCCCATAAGTGTTTAAAAAAACTAGAAGCATGAAAAGCAAAGTTGTAATTATTTTGACACCAAAAACAATGATGATGGTTAGGAAGGATAAAAAAACACAAAACCATCAAGTAAACGTGGAGTTCATTACACACTTTTCATACACTGGATTTTATAATTTTAAGGTTTCTTTTTTTTATTTTTTACACATCTTTACTTCAATAAATGCTACCAGTTCAAGCTAGAAGCAAAGAAGACATTTAGATTATTTATAGCACTGTGTTAGATTATTCTGAGTAAGTCTGTTTACTATAATTGAATATTCCTGTTATTCTAGATCCAGATTTTGGTTTCATTTACAAAATGTTTACATGGAGTGTAAAAACTCCTGGTTATCTAGACATGACTAGAAATCCCAATATTAATATATCTCAACATCTGAGACACATATTTTAAGTTTTAATGTTCAAAAAGCATGGATAATAATTGATTGCAGTTCTGAGAACCCAGGATATTACAGGACACTGTCGGATATAAGCTGGTTTCTCATTCTTTAGAGGAAGTTAGCATAATTGGCATCATGATGATGATCACTTAAACACAATGACAGATACTTGATCTTAAGTCATCCATTGTCTTTGCCTTACAAGAAACCAGATTTCACAAGAGGATTTGGTCAAGTTTGGATAAAGTTTATTTAGACCTGAAATTTATTGTGACGTGTGCATGTTCACTTTAAACACTTAGTTAAAGCCACACTGCACAATTTTCTGTAAACGTAGCTGAGAATAAATGAAAAATCATCCAAAGTATGATTGGATCCCAAAAGGCCCTCAGAAAGCTGGGAGAACTTTTAATAAGGGTTACTAAAGTGGAGAACAGGATAGTGTGGCTCTTTGAAAGCCAAATAAATATATAAATTAAGGATGCACAGATGGATATCAGTGCATGCATTTTTAATGCAAATATGTTGTAGAATGAAATATCAAGTGTTTTATATTCTGTGTAAACACCATATCTGGAATTTGATTCAAACTTGGACAGGACTCCAACCAGAATTCTGACTGTCTCTTCATATTCAGATCAAAGTTGGAGGAAAAAGAAAAACTGCAGTATATTTGATCAGGGACCCATTTGCTTACTCAGCTTTGCATTGATTTTTGTTGTTCTTCCAAACCCATATTATCTTTAAATATTAATGGGACCTTTACTTTTGTAATACCACAATTCACTCCCACTCGCTCCGCAAATTGTCTGTGCAACATATGAGCATTGTCTGAAGCCGTCTGCAGGAAAAGAAAATCTATAAAAGGAAGAGGCAGAAGGTGGAAAACTCAAACGCTGCGTCGCTTCAGCACAACAAATCCATCAGGAAGGACTGAACCAGGAGGAGATAAGGTCAGGGCTACACTTAACCTCACAATAGCTGTATTCCAGTGCATTAACCTGTCAGTTAACCTATTGAAAAGTATCACAAGTGTGCAATAATGCTCTAATGGATCTTAATGAAACTTCGCACGCGTCTAATAGTTTTACAGTATTGTGCTTCTTTAGATGCTCTTCCACAGGTTAAACTGTGGGCCGCTCCATTGTTGTGTTCGCAGAGTAAACAGAGTGAACAGGAACGGATCTGAAGCCCGGAGACTGAAATAATTTGGCTCTAATACATCAGCTTAGTCAACGGTGGAAAGCCCACTTGAGGCTGTTTCCACCCACTGAAGCTTCAACTAATAATACCCCACTGATTGCATTACAGAATTTATCATTTTTAATTATCCACACTGCAAAGGCAGCACACGATTGAAGGCGCCTGCTGCAGCAGACACCCAGCTCAGCGGGGGAGCGGCGCAGGCCCAGCCGGTGTCATTATCTCCGATTATACTTACATTCTCTCATACATCACTGCATTGTTTACCATTATGCTTCCTGCAACAGGCTCCAGCATTTTGTTCTGCAGAGCTCCCATGCTAACGACGGGCCTGCTTTGTAAAGACCCACCCCAGGCTGCTCAGGCAGAATGCAGCACCACCTTGGTTACAGGGTGGGGGGGAGGTGGAGAGCGCACTTCAAAGGAAACGTAAGGTACAGTGGAGAAATACGGAGAGGACGGCGGCATGGGAGGGAAAGTGGCTGCATCCCCTGCTGCATACTAAAGAGAGAGGAGGTGACAGGTGAGGAGGGAGATTGAGAGGTAGATGAGGAGTGAGAGGTAGTGATTTCCTGTCCGGCAGGAAAGTGGATCAGAACCCCGAGGACCTGAAGGAGGAAGGAAGGGAGAGAACTGGAGAGGGAGGAGGATCGAGGAGGAAATTGAAGGGGAATCAACAGAGTGGTTGGGGGGGGCGGAGGGGATTAGCTTACAGATAGATGGATGCTTCCCATGGTCAGCAAGGAAGCCAAAGGAAAGGAAGACAGGAGGAGTGGATGAAAGGAATCTGAATGAGAGAAAGAGAGTGGGGATGGGAGTGAACTGAAGTGGGAGGCAATAGGGAGACGGAGAGAGAAGAATGGGTGGGTTATATATAAATGTGTGTGTGCGTGTGTGTGTGTGAGCTCAGATCGATACCAAGTGCACTCAATTATCATTCCAGAACAGTGTGTGTGCTTATTGTAGGGAACTTTTCCCTGAGTGGGGCTGCAGGAGTAAAGTCTTCTTCCACAACACCCTCTAATGGGGGGAGCGTGACGCCACACACCACCCGGCTCCCCAATCCCGTTTTCACTTCCTCACACAGCGTCTGGGTTTGTGGTGCAAGCAGCGCAAACCGTTAAAGCTGCAGCACATAACTTTTATTAAAAATATATTTTTTACATATTTGTTGAAACTGTCGCAATGTCGTGATAATCTATGAAAAAAACGTAGCTCTCAGTGCTAACCACAAACAACCAATCAGAATCAGGAGCGCTTTCAATCTCATGTGGCTCATCTTCCTCTCTTCCCCTTTGCTCTCTGCTACGCTGCAGCTAGCATAGCCTGTTGTGAATGCTAATTCTAGTTACCATGACCACTGTTGATGGCGGATAAACAATTTTCCTGGAAAGGTACGTTGTTTCTCTGCCATTAGCACATTTAACAGCAAATACATGACATTGATTGACAGCGCTAAGACCCTCCTCCTGATTCTCACTGGTTGTTTTTTGGTCGGGATCGGTGCATTTTTCAGACAGCAATAGTAGCTCGGGGACGAGGTGGAGGAGATTGATCCTTTCATAGATTATCTGTCTCATAAAGTGTCACAACATGGTGCAAATTTTAACAAACGTAAAAAATATATTCTTTATACAAGTTACATTCTGCAGCTTTAAACAAAGACAGTAAGGTTGATAAAATAATAATAATAAAGAAACTTGAGTGCCAGCAGAGCCTCCTAATCAGGGCTATTTGATCAAACAGTCGTTTATAAGTGGGCCATAAAATCCCAAAGGTCCGACTGCGTGTGGCGTAGCAACAAAAACCAAATCATCTCAGAGGAGGAGGTGTGGAGGGGAAATAAATAAACTGAAATATAAAGCAGAGCGAGCTCAGATAGAATATCTGCTTTTGCTCTGTGTTTGTCATCCGAGCACAGGCTTGCAGGAGAGTAACTGTAAATGACAGCGTTGTCAAATATCCCAGTGTCCTCTTGGCGGCGAGTTATTTATTCATATATGCACTGTCACACGCTGCAGGCACTTGAGAGCAGCTCAAGAAAAACCTGACAATCACACGACAGTAGAAAGGAGAGCGGAAGACAGGGGGGAGAAAGAGGGGCTCCGCAGAGATGAGGGAACTTGTTTAAGGCAGGATGGAGAGTTGTGGGCCCTCAATCTTCTTGCTATATGGCTCCAAGGAGATGCACATGTGCGGCAGATATTTACTATTAAGACATAATCTTCAAAGCAAATATTAAGAGTTCATCATGTGTCTGGCTTTATTCTGACTTCTGATTATCACTATGTTCAAGAAACTATGTTTCAAAAACAGGAGAACATTATTTCTGTAAGTTTAGTTTGCCAATAATTAACTGGAACTACTCTGAAATATGTTATGAAGTGAATTATTTGCAAATAATTCAGTTCATAACGCTAAGCTAACATTAGCTTAGCATGTCAGAAAACTCCTCCACTTTTAGAATTACAACAATAATCAGTTTGTTTATGATTTGATTGGCTATTTATTCTAAAAAAGACAGAATCTACTTCTTCAAAAACAAACTTCCACGTGTGCTTTTTGTCACATCGCGTAGCATGAGGCAGGGAATTCCTGCCACAGCTCTTGAGAACCATTGACATGCAACTTTTAAATGCATTCCTGTCTCTAAATGAAATGAACAGCTCATTACCGGGGCTCTGCAGAACTCCATGACAAGCTGAAATAATTTTTATGAAGTTTCAGGCTTTTACTCTATTTGAACTCCCATACCCATTCCAAAATTACTCCAAAAAAATCCCTATCCCAAACCTAGCTTTCCTAGAACACACTTAAATAAGTTCCTTATTTTACTTGTAGCAATAATATTTTAGATTACTTTAATTTCCTAATTAGTAATGTCATTCAGTCTCTCTGAGGAAAACTATTAGTGCTATCTAAAAGGAGTAATTAGAGATAGGTGTGTGGTTTGATTATATGTTACAATGTGTTGCCATACCACCGCCTGGATCTACCTGCGGCTAAATGACAAAGCTGTCAGAGCAGCACCTTTGATTTCCCGACTGCGCGCGTCTCCATTTTCAAAGCTGAGTTTTAATTGACAAAAATGCCTTGAACTCAAATCCCTTGACGTACTCCTCCCCCCCTCATTATCAGCACGCTGCTTCCAGTCGATTACAATACTCCCACGCAACCCTGCAGCCCACCACATCACCGCAGAGTAATCAAACACAACTTGCCCTGGTGGCTTGTTTTCACAAAAGCATACAAGCCACAAAAAAAATGTCTGATTAATCCACCTCTTGAGGCGATCGAACTCCCACAAGGAAGAGAAGGGGACAAAAAAAACAAAAAAAAAACCATGGCTGTTACGTAGCAGTTGCGTAAAACCACTGATAACAGCCTGGACCATAATAGGCCCAGTGATTTTTTTATTTGACTCCCAGTGAGCGAAATCAGCAGCTCCTGTCTGTTTCCCCACTGCGAGCAAATCACAGCTCTATTCAGTCCGCAGCACCGGCATTAGTCCTCCTAACCCAGACTGGGTCATTTCACAGCCGCTGCTTTGATTCTTTGGCCCAGGGCTGTTTGAGGCCCCCCCACCCGGAGGGAAATGAAGGAAAGGGCGAGGGCCACAGGATAGAAAGGCGGGCTGAACGCTGAGGCAGCAAGAGGATTTTACCAGCTTGAATGCAGTTATTAAAGCTGGAGGGGGCGCAGGGATTGAATGGCATGTTATTTTGTTGTTGTAATGTTGCTGTGCTGAGTGTGAGGCCAAACTGGAGATGCCTTCGGGAGAATGTGATTATAACAGAGTGCTGCTATGCACCGTCATGTCGGCTGCACCGCCACGCAGAGGAGATGAATATTCCCTTTGACAACACGCTTCCTCATCCCAAATTCTCCCAACAATCGCTGAATGCTGTTGTAATCTCTCCAAATCGTCATGTGATGATGACAGCAAGCCAATCTGTTGCGTTTGTCGCTGCAGACGGGGCGCATGTGTGGGAGAGGAGGGAGAAGGGGAGGAGGATACTGAAGGAGAGGGAAGAAGAAGAGGAAGAGGAGGAGGAGGAAACTTGCCTGTCTCTGCTGTGATCCCTCTTTCTTTTTCTTGCCATGTTTGCTGGAGGGGACAAAAGAAAGACAATGTCAGGATGTCGAATCTATCTCTCCCTCCAGTGGTCACAGGGCAGCACTGCCTGCCAGCTATCATAAAGAGACCATCATCTTAATCTACTGGCCTGTCTCAGACTCAGCCCCCAGGTGCCAGATGTGTTAGGATGGGAAGGGAGTTTGCAAGCCGATGGATCCATCATCGTCATGATCTTGTGGATTATCCACTCAGAAAATGTCGCCTCACAACTTTTAATCCTCCTACTTTGGACCTACGCTTGCTGTTTTGCAGATTAAATCTAATTGAAAGCTTGTTATCAACTTCCAGTTTCAAAGCTTCAAAAAAAAGAAAAACAAAGTACGGCTGGATCCCATTTTGTAAGGTTATAGTTGTGTAGTGTATAGTTGTTCCAAAAAAAGACTTCAAACTTCTGCATTGCATGTCTAAACATAAGGAAATGACAGGAATTTTGGGTAATATCAAGCCCTGTCACATATTTACCATACCGTATAAAGGCTGTTAAATTTCCGCCAAATTATCTCAGAAATTTTCTAGAAAAAAACTGAAAATTTCAAAAGTGAAAATTTTCAACTATTAAAACTCAAAACTTTTGGGGTTTAGATGCGAATAGACGGGTTACATCACCAATTTTATCATAACGTCCCAACCTCATTGTATTTTTTTTTTTCATTATTAAATGAATAACTAACCTGAAGGGCAAAGATATTTCAATGCTCCAAGAATGCATACAGGTGGCAAAAATAATTATCATCTAAATTATTCAAGATGTAGGCAACACTGTCAGTTACACTTTCAGTTTGAACAATTCCAAGTTGAGTGAATCTTCATGAGCAAAGACAGAGCATTTGCATAGTGTTGCATGACATTAATTAATGGTATTTTTGGGTAGCCGTAGTGACATTTGACCCACTGTTGCATAGATTGTGTACCAGTCAGCTGTAACACTCTTATTTAAAAACATGCAGCATCCTGGCTTAGCTAGTGATCAATTTATGGATGCTATGTTAAATGTAGAGTAAGTTAAAGTTGGAGGGTTATTTACCAGGCCACACTATTGAAACCTGAAAAAAAGTGTGATGGGGTGTTAAGATAAAAAATGTTAAGACCTATTTGAGACACTAAATTAGTTCAATCATCTTTGTACATAGTAGATTTATTTTTCACCAATGTCAGAATACATCTAGTGAGTCATTACAGTGTTTTTTTCTTGTTGCAAAAGATTTCATCCAGTAATGTTCCAATATTTAGTCAATTTCTTGCCTATTTGGAATCAAACATAACTATTTTTTAATTGCTATGCGTCAAGCTACTCATCCAATTTAAATGCAAATGCAGATATTACACATTTGTTTTAAAAAGCGACCCTTATCTGGTCCAATTTGTCTTTGGACCAGATAAGTTTTTAAATCCTTATCTGGTCCAAAGAAACATTAGACTACATAACCCAAGTATGCCAGGCAAAGGGGGAAATGGGATTCAGCCTTGCTCAAAGGGCCTTGGCCAGACATGTGTCGGTGCCAGGAATGGGCTCCGGCCTCTGCTCCCGCCCCCTGCAGAGACCCCACAGTCTGGGCACTGACCTGACGCTAAGGCTGAAGACGCGACGCGCCACCAGGAACCTCATTAGGTAGTAGATGACCACAATCAGCACCAGCAGGCCCAGCACCACACCGATGACGGCCCCCGTGATCACACCCGCTTGGATGGGCACTAAGAAGGGAGGAGAGGAGGGGGAAGATGGGATAGAAGGACAGAGGGAATCAGATCAATACAGATAATTTGTGAATAATCAGAGGGAAATATGGATTGCAAATGAAGGGGTTAGGATGAAAAGGAGGAGGAACAAAGTAATATATTACATTAGAACAGAGGAGGAAGAAAGGTTGACTAAAAGACGAAAATATTTAAATACAGTGAAGGTAAAAAAAAAAGGATAGAAGGAGAGAGAGAATATGGAGAAGATGGGAAAATTGGATAAAGTGAGAATGAGGAGGCATACTGTGACAGCAGTCTAAAATAAAGATTGAGATAAAATTGTAATCGATTTCATTTAATGGTGCGACAACTTCTCTGATAAATATTCTCTTGCTTTCACTGCGATCAGTTTCAAAGTTTGGGACGATTACACCAATCTAAAAATATTTGCTTTCCAATAGGACAAAAATTACTGAGACGAAATAAGCTTTTCAAAAGTTTCCACAGAGGACCTGATCTCTTTTACAACTTGGTTTTGTTACAACCACAAACTTCAACATATTCAATTGTGATTTAAAGTGATAGACCACAAGTTAAAATTAAAGGCCTGGGGGCCAAATCCGACCCGCCATAGTTTCTTATGTGGCCCTCTAAACCACAGAGAGACACACTGAGCCTTCAAGATGACAGTGGTTTGCTTAAATATGATGTCATCAATCAAATCAAAGCAGCTTTTATTTGTAAAGGGACTTATTTACATCAATAGGTCACTAAGTCACTCCAGTTTTTCGCAATTCCACAAATGTATAAATTCATGCAAAATCAACAAATCTGCGCACTTTTTTGCGCTAACTCATAATTGTGGGTTTATTGAAAAAATGGTCCGAATCATTGGGTTTAAGTGATGCCAACTCCCACCTGTAAGTGGGAGTATTTCTTACTTCTGCTATAATACTGCATCAGTCTTAATGTCAAATTATGAGACGTGATCAATAAGACAAGTAACAAAAAGTCAAATTTACTGTCATAGATTAGCACAAATATTGCAAAATTTCTTGTAAATATCTATAAATGAGTACAAAATCAATGATTTTGAGTTCAAAAACAGTCATGAAATCCTGGAGGGACTGACCAATAAGAAGAAATATTCAATATTACTTAATTTTAAGAAGTACTTATCTAATGCAGAGACATTAGTTTATTAATATTTTTATAGTTTGTTAATGGGTTTTATCAATACATTCTGGAACCGTCCCTATAAGAACATCTATGATCTTGATGTGATCCAATATGAAAATCAATATGAAAATGAGCTTGATAAGCCTGATAGACCAAAACAAAGTATAAGGATTTAGATCTGAACTTTATCTATACCATCTTCATAAACATCATTTGATCTAACATGTCCCTTAGGAACAGATAAGAGTTTGTGGTTGTGATGAGCTCAAGAGGTATGAATACTGAATGTTTGCAAATCACTATGGTGGGATCAGAACAACTAACTCACAGTTCTCAAAGACCAGCAGCCGGACGCTGGAGGGGCGCCCCACGATGTCAGGGGGGTTCTTGGCGTCGCAGGTGAAGGTGCCGTTGTCGCTGAAATCCAAGTTTTTGATCAGGATGGAGCCATCACGACGTTTGGCATTCCCCACGAACTCCACCCTGTCCTTGAACACGCCTTTGTTGTCAGTGTAAGCCTCACCACCGGCGTAGTGGGCGATCTGGGGACGACAGAGGAGGAAATACTGACCAATAGCACTCAAGAGTACCCGATGGATCTGTATCTCTGAAGTGAAATTAATCAGGAATCATTCTATGCTGTTTTGATTAAGTTTGCAGTTTGTTTTTTTTAAATGGATTTAAAAGCTCCAGATTTAAACGTTCATATAATGGATATTCAGGCCTAAAGGCAGCTGCTGAGCCTCCTGCAAAAGCTTAACAAGGTCAGCATGTATGCATGCATTAATGCATCAATATGTGAGTTTAACTATTTGTAATTTAAAGTTTTATCAAAATACAGCACCTAAAAATGTACAATGCACCCAAAAACATGATGCATTTTCATCAGATGGTGTAGCTTTTGAGTGATTTTACCGTAATTTCCAGACTATAAGCCGCGACTTTTGTCACACGCGTTCAGCCCTGCGGCTTATACAAAGATGCGGCTTATTTATGCATTTTTTTTTCTAATGGCCACCAGGGGCGCTCGAGCAGAAAAGGTAAGAGTGAGACAGGTGGAATATATGTGTCGAGGAAGACGCAAGTTTAATGTAACGTAACACGTCTCAGTGCTCAGGAGGAAGATGAAGACGGCTCTCACCGGTATGTTTTTTAACCAGCCCTGTTAGTGCTGTGCTACCGTGTTGCTGCTGTGTTACTGCCGCGTCACAGGCACTGTTTGGAA
>CAEFZY010051556.1:0-19833 GCA_903066815.1 Brachyrhaphis roseni
TCTGTTCTTGGTGTTGGATTTTATCAAATAAATTTCCCTCAAAAATGCGACTTATACTCCGGTGCGACTTATATATGGATTTTTCTTCATTATTATGTATTTTATGGCTGGAGCGACTTATAGTCCGGAAAATACGGTAATTAAGATAACTTAAATTCCTGTAAATTTGCATGAATAATATATGGCCATTAAAATGATGGCTTGTGAGCACAATACAAAGGGATTTATTTTGGGTTATGAGATTAAAGGGGGCATCAACTCTCCCCAGATTACCTGATGAAGGTAAGGATCCCCATGTTATGATACTGCCACCACCATGTGTCACTATGGAAATGAAATATGAGTAACAAGGAATTTCAGAGGAAATAATAGCAATCGACAGCAGAAGTAAAATAGTAATTATATGGCATAAATGACAGCCATTTAGCTGTTGTCAATTAAATCCAAATAAGAATAAAAAAAATTACATGTGTAGTAAGTAGTGGCTAAAAGAACATTCTCTTAATTTCTAGCATTTTTTGCTTTTTTTTAACCAATCAAGTTAGAATGAGCAACGTAAAAAGATCAAAGGTCTCTCCCCTTTCAGATAAGCTATTTTTCTAATGAGGCATGGCAGAGCATCTAACATATAAAGCGATCAGAAATCAGCTGTGAAGCCAGCTCCTCTCCCGTATCGGCACCATGTTTTCCTGTCTTCTGCTCCGTGGCCAACTTACTTATTGTGTGAAGTTATCTACAGCCTCCATGCTTCAATGTGATCACAAACACACACAGCATAGAAAACTGAAATCTCACAGTTGCCTTCATCCCTTGGATGTTGCTATGGTTTTTCAGACTAGCGACCTGCATGTGTGTCTGTGTGAATGAAGATCATTTGTACACATGGTTACCTGTAATTCTTTACCTTCAGGAGCGGGCAAACACTCAGGGATAAGTGCTTAAAGTGCTCGCTGAACAACGGACATATCAGCTCTGGCAGGAGAATCAGTGTGTTTGTCTGGATGCATTGTGAGCGTGTGTGCAAATGGTAAAATAACTAAAAAAGAAAAATCCGGTCCCAGATGTTAAGAGATGGAAAAGAGGAGAAGTGGTAACAACAGTGAATGCATTCCCTTTTCTTTTTTCCAGACTTGGATATATTATTTTTTTTCCTAATCTAACCAAGAACTTACCAAGAAAATTATCAATTTTTTTCTGATTCAGGAAGATCTGACATGCAGCTCAGTTCTAACAAAATTTTATTTTTGTTAGAACTGTGGACTTTCCTATATGGCTAAATATTGATAAACAAAAACTAAATAGGTAGGAGGAATGGTGTCTGTGAACATCATTTTTTAAGCTTGCCACATTTTCAAGTGAGTTTTGGTTTGGACTTTGGGCATTTCAAAAATCATAAATTTGTTTTGATCTAAATCATTCCTTCAAAGCTGTGTTTGTGGGTTGTTATTCTGCTGGAAGATGAACCTTGTCTTCAGTGTTGTTGTTTTTTTGCACCCTAACAGGTTTTCTCAGGATTGCCTTCTGTTTAACTCCAGCCACCTTCTCATCTGCTCTGACCAACTTCCTTAGAAGAGCATCCCCACTGTGTTTTACACAGTGGGCTTGCATGTTTAAAGTTATGCTGTTCTCTATTTCATTCACACATGGCTCATATTACCAGAACACTTTCTTCCATTTTAACTTTATCCTCAACATTGTTAGTGCCAAACTTTAAATGTGGCTGATTACGTCTTTCTTTCAACGATGGCTTTATTCCATCATAGTTAAATTTGTGAACTTATCATGAAAGATGATTTAAGTTGACCTTCTTACATATTTTTAAAGCAACATTTTTTTTTTCTAAAATCCCTAATTGACCAAGATTTTAGCATAATTAAATATTGTACAATGGACAATGTACTGAGATATTCAATCCAATGTACTTAATTTATTTCAATTAAAAAAGTAAAATATATATATATATGTTCTTCCACTCAACTTTCCATTAAATGAACAGTCACCTTCTTTTACTCATCTTTTGTGGCTTACTGCCGCCATGAAGGGTATCTGTGACTGTCAAACCAACTATCCTTCCTGTGATTGAATAATTTATAACATAATTTTTTATGTACTAAAAGTACTTTTTAAATCTTATAACATATCCAAATTATCTGAGATACTGGCTTATGGATTTTTATTAGCTTTAAATCAAGATTACAAAATATATTAAACATATATGTTTTGATGAATCCATATATGAATATATGAACTACTGAAAAATCAAGTTTTGGATGATATTCAGTTATCATGAGATGCACTTGTACACAAGGTTTGCTGACAAATGTATTCTGTACTTCTTGTTCATTCCCCCTCAGTGTGAGTGAGCTTTTCAGCATAAATTATATCTGCACATTTATGTGTTTGGTTGCATGTTTTATTTTGGTTGTGCTTTTTCACTGTTTGTTACTGTGCTGTTTTGTGTGTGGCACATGTGTGCATGGCCATGCTCAAAGAGGCACACCGCCCCGCGGATGTCACTCAGAATGCATTATAACCATTAATGAAAAAGTTAATGGGGCATTTTCTTACATATCAATTTACATCTGACTATTTGGGCGCACAAATGATGTCTGGGCGGTCGCGACCAACGCCATTCGGCATCAAAACAGAGGTCTAATGTGTTTTTGTGGACATCAAATGTTGTGAATAATGATGCGTCCACTGAATGCAAATCAGATGCTACTTGATAGGCTCTGATCAACAGTGCCTGCATGGAAACTTTCACCCACAGACAATAAAAAAAAAGAGGAAATGGAGAGATCTGCCATCAGGAAGACAAAACATTTCTTTGCTGCGTTACACCTTTCAGATATGATGTAAAGCCATATTCACAATCTTGCATGAACGCAGCATACAAAAATGCAAAACAAGCCAATAAGTATGTGGGAACCAGTATCATAAGCCAGAGGTAGCACACTTCGAAAACACAAACAAGGAGTCACACAAGACCCTAAATTTCTGATTAAAGATATGCTTCCTATAATCAACTACCCAATGTTGCATCAGAATCATATAACGTCAGTATTTCTGTGAAAAGCCTGTAGACATTGTACAACATTTTGTACCTCTGAAAATTGCTATGACAAGGTGAGAAAAAATTCCTTCGTTTTTATTCTTGATTACCTAGAGCTAAGTTACTGACATTTTCTCCCCATCTTCTGAAAAGTATATAAACGTGTATTTCTCATGACATATGATATCACATGATAAATATAAAAACTGCAGGATTTATTTTTACCACAAGGTATAACCAGATCCCAATAGGTGGTGACAATCGACTAGTTTGATGACTGTCTACTGCAAATAGAAGAGTGAATGACACTGTTGTATTCACTGCAGTTCTTCTCTTGTGCACCATATGTGCAAAATTATTGAAATGTAGATTTAAGGAATCTTTCTAAAAAGTGTCCATGTTGTTTCTATTCCAGTTTGATGTTTGTGTTGCTCAGTTTTTGCATTTTAAGGTCCTGTTTGCAAAGACGTCCAAGTTTCTCTTATACCAAGTAAGCAACATTTTCTTTAGTGCTAAAGTTGTCTTTAGACAAAAAAAAAAAAAACTTAAATATGATGCCTGCAAGACCCTGTGTAATTTCCCTGGCTGAGGTCAACTGATATTAATAATATGCCCGTATTTCAAATATTAAAAGTATTTATTTGACTCAGTAATTGGTATCTTCTTTTACTCTTTAGCAAGGAACCAATAAATTTGGATTATAGTGTGTGGCACTCAGCAAAGGCTCACTTCTCTTGTAACAGCTACCATATTTTTATTATAAGTGTTTTCGATTTTGAAAGAGTTCAAGATGTCATGAACTCTAACAAGGATTTTCAGGTAGTCGTAAAAAATATTGACCCACAGAATCATTCTGCAACAAACTTCAGCTTAACTTGAGTAATAATCCTGGATTCTGATGTGTAGTTGATGTGTGATTAAACAACTATGACCATTTAGTGTAATCAAAATTTTTTTACTTAAAATACAAAGATAAATTTAGGTATGCATGTTGTTTTGTGTATACATATTTCCTAATCTTCTGTCCCCAAAGTGTGACTAGATAAACTGAGAAGAAGAACGTTAAGTCAGTTAACTTCAAGAAAGACAAATGACAATTTCTTGATTATCCATGTTCTGTTTGTGACATACTGCAGTTCAGTCCACTATTGTTTGAAGACGGCCATGTTAACTTCAAACCCAAATAGTTTTGAAATAATCTCAACTTCATGATTGTGATTTTTAAAACTTCATATTGTGGGTTATTTCTCTAAGATGTGGATAATAGCTGATGCTTCACACAAACAATTGCAAATGTAAGCCACCCTGCAGTTTCTTTTTTTGCCTCTCATTGCACCGCTCCCACCCACTTCTTCCAAGCTCACTCCACTTTCATTATTACATTCCTTCACTTGTCGCCCCCCACCCCTCCTAATCCTGTTACTAGCGAGTGGGCAAGAGAGATGGGCAATAACCCAGCACGCCACTTTTTGACTTAGCGCTACCTGCTATGCTAATATCATTAATCAATGGAGCTCAGATTGTCTTTGCTGCGATTCAGAGGATCTAAGGGTCCCAGCGGTGCACAGGTACTTTTTCTTTTCTTTTTTTCCACCCTCTCCCCTTTTCTTCTTGTTGCTTTTTCCCTGCCATTAAAAAAAGCTCATTTGTGAAGGCCCCCAAGATGGCTGACTTAATGATGGCCACAGAAGTTTTTCCAACAAATTTCATGGGGCATGATCCAAAGATAATAGCTTTTCAGCCCCAATGACAATCCAATTACCGTGCCAATCAAAGCCCTCGGCATGCTGTCTAATTATGATCAAATCTGGCTGTCAGCTCAAACGCTAAAACAGCAGCTTTAAGTCTAACAAATCACAGTTTAGAGCTACGGCCCTGTCTGTTTGTCCAAATGTAGGATTTAACTTTCAGTTTGACAAAAGAGAAAAAGAGAGGTTGAAATGTTTTGTGAGAGACCACTGATGTGATATCTGACTCACAGCTTTCCATAATCTTATGAATAACATTTTTAATAGATGTCTTTGTACATTCATTACTGGGAATATAAAATGAAGAGATTCCATCCTCAAAAAAGAAAGGAAAAAAAAATAACACATTAAAAGTATGTCTGTTCCTGCTTCACATGCACAGATGGATACATAACATGTAAAAATAGACACATAAGACCATAACAGTCGCTCACACTTTCCAACAAACAAAAAGGCGGCATCAATAACACAAATGATTAAACATTCATGGCCTTTTCAGTGGAACATCTGCTGTGTATGGGCTCTAGCCTCAGGGACTGGGCTGAATCAAGGGGATTTCTCCCTGAGAAGCCCAAGAAAGCAATAAGATGGGGGTAGCAGGAGATTTACATGCGCTTTCCTCACACACGCGTGGACACACAATCGTACGCATGCCTGCACAAGCGTACACACAGACTGAATGCAACACCTCATGCAGAGCAGCTCAGATAAGCAGGTTTTTGTAGAGAATGATGGAAAAATTCACATCTATCACCAACATCTGAACACACATAGATACATAAGGCAACTGTATGCCGTTAATGTGTAAAGAGAGACCTCCAACAATTCCTCCCATAATTTCCAAAGCTTTAAACTTTGAATTTCCCTGTTTTCTGAACATTTATTTTAATCACTGGTGTCTTTGATACATAAA
This sequence comes from Brachyrhaphis roseni, assembly GCA_903066815.1. Classification (NCBI taxonomy): domain Eukaryota; kingdom Metazoa; phylum Chordata; class Actinopteri; order Cyprinodontiformes; family Poeciliidae; genus Brachyrhaphis; species Brachyrhaphis roseni. The sequence continues at coordinate 5,714 of CAEFZY010051556.1, forward strand.
GGCTTATCTGAATCTATGCTACCTATTCAGTCTGTTTGATTCAGTGACATCTTGTGGCACCTGTTCCAGATTGCAATTGAATATAGCGCACATTCCAGTGCTACACCTATTGGCACCTCTTCTATTTCCTACAAAACGCAGAAAACTTTAGATTTTTATGTTCATAAGTTTCTCTTCTTAGCTGCTATTTAAAATGAGAAAGAAAAGACAACGTAACACTTCATCAGGTATGTGCTCATAAATCTCCTCCCATCACCAGTTTTGAACCAGGTTCAGTTTTGAACCAGTTTTGAACCAGGTTCAAAACTGGAGCTGTTTCAAATAAAGCAAGACAAGGAAACATTTTTATCTTGCCATTAGCGTTTGTAAGCAGAACGTAAAGGGAGGTTAAAAAACCTCCCAAGCTCATCTTTCTGCTAAGCCAGTAGAGTTTGATAAATACAACAATATTTTAATTGGAACTTGCTTGGAAGTGACTAATATTGAGCGTTTCTCTAACAAACAGTACAGATGATTTGTCAGATGAATATGTGTATAACCTTATGCCCAATTTTAAGAAGGCTAGAGGTTGTGAGATGCTTTGAAGGTCCAGAGAAACTTGTTAGAGTGGACTTCAGTATGTTTTTTTATCAGCAGGAAAATGATAAAAACCACAATATAGCCACTGCGTAAATATTTTACTGCAAAATCAATTGATTTTAAAGTTTTTTTGCAGATCTTTTCCAGGGGTAGTGATAAGCTTGAAGAAGGTTGTATATATAAAGAACAATTGAGCTACTTTATTGTAACCAGCTACCTTTAAATTCCATCTCCATTTCATTGTATATTTCTTGTAAATTAAACAATGTCTCCAATCTTAGAATACTCCATTTCATTAATGTGATAGCAACTTACAGATGAGAAAAAGTTGAAAACATAACTGTATGAAGCTTATTCAATCAGTGTTTCAAATGCAAAGAAACAGAGAGTGAGTAAATGTGCTCTAAGTTTCAGCGTGGAGTTAACTCTTCCTGAGCCAGTAACCTCCATTGACACTCGTAGAGCGCTCTAAATTATTTAATTCATAAACTTGTCTATATCCAGATTTCATTAGTAGTGCATTAGCTCCAGTTTTATGCTTTATGTTTATTACAGGCCTGACATGGTCTATAAATAACAAGTTAAACAGGGAAGAACACTAAAAATGGCATGGGTTCTAAAATGCTAAAGGGATTGGTCATTACTGCTGACAACTGCTAATAGACAACCCTCTGGGTCAGTGTCTGCAGCAGCTAAATCACATGCAGTCATTCCCAGTCATCCAAAGACAAAGATTATGGTAAAATCTCTCTTAATTAAAAGACAAGTGTTGACGCAATCTTGTTCATTTCTAATCAGTTGCAATTTGAAATAAAAAAACAGCTCTTTTACCGCATTCCTAACATTCATATGCATTTAATTTATGTGATTGTATTAAAGATAAGTCATAATTGCTTCCTTTGGGGCATATGGCTTACATGTATGAATACAGAAATAAATAAATACATTTTTCCCTAAAAGTCAGCAAATAAGTAGATACCATTAGAGTCTTCTGTCCTCTTTACATGCGGGGATTTGCTGCCATAATCTAATGATCTGCTGAGTTCCATCCGGCCTCCAGAAAATGTTTTCTGTTCAAAAGATACACACAAAACATTTTTTGTTTGCAACAAACTAAAAGTTGAAGCAAAGATTAGGTATTATGTGAATATAGATTTAGATGTTCTTTATTGTCATTACAGAATGACACTACAGTGAATTTTGCAGAGATATATCGTTGCTGACTTCTGTGGTTTTCAGAAAATACAAAAAATTACTGTGATTATGTAAATATGTAAATATGTGTCACTAGTGGAACTAAAAAGAAACTGCAAATAATATGAACTAAAGATGGATTGGGGTGGGAACAATACATAATGCACAAACTAAAGGTATGTAGAGTTTGGAAGAGAATATTTTGAATTGTAAAACATAGAAAAAATGTCAGGTCTGAACCCACTGATAAAACTCTGGGTTCATCTATTTATATCAATAAACTGAAATGAATACAGCAGATTAAGTAAAGATTTTGTGGGTGGGTTGTTGCAGAAACATAGTATTTCAGGGATGTAGGTAAGAGTTTTCAGAACCTTGTTTAATCAAAGGAAGTGTCAGTATTCTCAGCACAAAGTTAATTATTTCCTGGTGCTGTTTGGCCTCCACCAAGAATGCCTATGGTCACCAGGCCTGTTTAAATATGGAAAGGATCTTCTGATGTAGTCAGAAAGAGTCAAGTGTCAGATTCGGGAATCTCAATTTTTGGTATCTTTAGGACATGACTGTGCAGTTGTTGACATGATAGCCAAGGCTTTTAACTGGACAAATGTGGACTGCTCGCTGAAGGCCCTTATCTTCTAAAAACAGAGGAGTTCACAAATCTTAATCCATTTCCCTATTGATGTGAAAATTTGTGGTAGTTGCAAAATAGTTTGCAGATGGGCCTGTAACCCTTCCCTGATTGATGGGCAGCAACAGATGTTTCTCTATACGCTGATGTCTTTCCTTCTCGTCATTGTGTTAAGCAGCAAACTGCTGAAACACCTGCTTTCAGAGACAGTCACACTTGCTGGTGATTAGTTACTCTGCTGCATTTTATTAGTTGCACCTGACTTTTAATCTTAATTCCTATTAAAGATTAATTTTATATGGCTCTAAATGTTGAACCAGGTATTTTTAAAATGTTCCCTGGCATTAATGAACTGAATGATAAACAAATGGTCCTTTCAGTAGCATTTGGCTAACACCTCACTGTAATTTCATGCCGTGCTGCTTATAATCATATTTTATATGAAATTCTGATGCCATAAAGCAGCAGAATGTCATGGATTGGGATAGCAATGCAACTAAGCTTTCTATATTTTGACACATGATGTGTATAATGGGCAGATTAGGAGCTTTCCATTTCAGCTTCCTCTGTGTCTCAGCCATCTGACACACGAAAAAACACCTTTTAATAACGTCACAATCGCAAAGGTGAGGAGGCCAAATCCACTCCCACACACACATAAATCTTCCTTTAACACATAACATTTGTACACAGTCACCAATGCGTTTGTCATTGAAGCAACATTTAGATTCAGCTTATGACTGAACATGAGTAATCACTAAACAAGCATACCTTCCCCATACACACACGGTGGCAAAAAGCTTGTCATTACAGTAATGTGGTAAATGCTATGTGCTTGATAATGTAGCAAATTATAATAAGGTTCCAATACAGGTCCACCTCTGTGAATATGACCGTTACAGTCACAAAGCACTGAAATATTCTGAAACTGTAACCCTGGAGGTACTTAGCCTTTAGTGGTATTCAGAAGAAATTTTCAGAATAGTTATTTCCACCGGTAAATGTGAATAGATTAACAGTGAAAAAGTGGTAGACAACCTTTGAGCACTGGCTTTGGACACCACTGAAGTAAACCATGATGTGAAACTTGCATTTTACACTGCCGCAATATGACAAATTGAATGAGATACAAGTTACAATAAGCACAAATTAACTGTTTTTACTCAGACTGCCCTAAGGTTTTATATGTAAGGGAGCCATATTGGATTTTGAAGTCAGAGTTGGCGACAACCCTCGGCTTGAATTCCACATAACTTTCCATTAGTTTTTCAGTCATCAAATTTGTAAATTTGAAATGATAAAACATGTAAAACTCAATTACTTTTTGAAAATTCTGCCTTTCTTAAGATTTAGTATGTTCTACATAAATGATGGAATCTCTTATAGAATTAAGGTATTTCAATCAAGTTATTTGTAAGAAACATTGTATGGCATTCACTGTAGGTGTGTTTATATTCAGTTTTATTCAGATGCCCTTTAAAAAAAAAAAAACAATCTCTGTGCTTTTCAAGAGAAAAAACATGTTATTTTGTGGTTGATTGTTTTAGAACTAAGATAAAAACCAACCTACCCAAATTGTGCACGGGTTTACCATTAGCATTCCCTACTCCTTTTACAAATTTACCTTCTTTATTATATTCTCATTAACAGAAAAGGAAACCAGTGATTAAGAAATGTAAATTTTAACTTGTAAAATTTCTGGGGGCTGCCATCATTATAAATGTCAGGTGTAAGCACAAACAGGCAGTCCATTTATTAAAAGAATTATTTCAGGCAATGAACTTGTTCTCTTCACTAAATCTCCTCAAATAAAAAAAAAGAGAAGAAGTTGTTTTAAAGGGCCGACTACATCTACAGTGTTGAACTAACAATTTGAAATAAATGGCAAAATGCTGTTGAAGTGCTCTAAGCAGCAATTACATGGAGATTTACCATGTCTGAGTATATGATAGCACCACCGGACCACTGGTGCTGTTTCTCATCTTCATCTACCAGTGCAATTACATCGTGTTATTGTGTTGTCTGTTGTTTGTTGATGGGAATAAAGTGGAATATTTCTGTGTGACCACCCACACAACCTGTTAAATTGCTCTTGAGTGAGTCAATGAAACTGAACGGACTCAAATTTCATTGTTTTTTGTATGTATGTGATAATAGCTTTAGTGGTGAGCTGAGTATTTTCTCAACAACAAGAAGCCCCTCAGATCTGTCGGCTCAATTCAATGGCCTGATTGTCTGAAGGGTCCACCAGGGAATACACGGCTCTTCTTTCATATCTTTCTCAATATTTCACACTAAAGTTCATATGCGTCGCTTTAACGAGATCCTCCCTCTCAAATGATAAAAAATGGAAAGCTGATGTAATCAAATATGCATTGTAAAGCATATTTGTTGCTGATTAAAAACATGGCCAAGTTAATTTTTTTTGTTGAAATATTTTTTTTTCTTCTTTGTAAAGTTTAATAGTGTATGTTTGCTCCCACCCTAAATGTGATTGGTTTCAATATTGCTAATAATTAAACAACTGTATGAAAGTTTAAGATAGGACAACATTTAAACTGAAAGAAAATGAGACAAATTAGGAAGCCCCTGGACATGAACACAAAATTAATGTGGTTTCAACTAAATCCAAATGTGACCTAAAACTTCACGAGGTATAAACACTTTTGCAGGGCAGAATTTACAAGTGTTACCTGCTACAAGGGGAAAAAAATTATATATACATTAAAAAAAAATTGTATTATGATTATTTTTGAATTCATGGTTCATAAGTTTTTCCACTAATACCTTTCTAACTTTCTGCACTAACTAGCTGTGCTCCAATTTGTACGTAAACAGCTGGGATCTTTCCATGTCTGTTCTCATGATGCTTGAGAACAGACATCATGAAATTTTTCATGATATTTAGACATCAGGGGGTGAAAGAAGAACCGCAGCCCTGGCAGCTTCTCGCTTCTTGATTTTTATTTTAATCAGCTAGCATTCATTATTCTTCTTTCATGTCAGTTTCAAAAAATGCAACTTTTGTCTTTATCATTTTGCAGAGAAAAATACTCTAAATAGCTGAGTTCAAAAATCTGACTGCATTGTGAAGACAATATTTAGAACAGAGAAGAATACTTCAACTGCCAAGTCACACATATACTTTTAAATTTGTAGCTTGAGCCACTTTAAGGAATGTTATAAGAATTCAAATGAATGGTTTTCCTAACCTCAGCCGACAAACAAAAATCTGTCTGTGGAATGAATATATAGAATACAACTTCATTCATAAAATTTTAAGTTATTGTATTACATTTACATCAATAAAAAGTTCAATTTAATTATTTTTCAAAAAAAAAAGGGAAAGAAAATCAAATATCCTGTGCCTTTGAGGTTACAGGCATTCTTCCTGTCAATTTATCCATTCCTCTAAATCACACTTCACTTTACCAGGAGTTGAACTGTGGGCCTTTTGTCTCTTTTTAGACATTTTTTAAATTGGATAAGGGCCATTAAGAGAAACGGCACCAATCAGCCTTTAACGTCATTCATCTTTTTCAAACACGGCCGCGCTCAAACAAAAACCTACTCAGGTTGTAAAATGGTCGAGATGTCAATTAGAAAAAAAAATCATCACTGGGTTTATTACTCAAATTAACAGTTCCTCTCAAGCATTTAAATAATTGTTGGTGTTCGCTGTTAAAAGGGAGCAGATTTTTTTTCTTTTCTTTCAGCCTTACTAGTCAGACACATCTCCCTTCGGACTCTGACGGAGTGATTTTGGAGGTATTATATTCATGAGGGGTTCCAGTAATTGGATTAAATTGGTTCCAGAATGTAGCAATTTATATTATAATATCCCATTACTTCTAATACTGTTCTTAATTAATTAGCCTGTTTTTTTCCCCCTTTTTCTTGGTTGGAGTTCCTGATAAGTTAAGTTGGCTCAGGAGAAGATTGGTCTTATGGTGACAGCTTGCAGTTCGCCATCAGTCACACACACCTGGACAAAGACGACAGAGTCATGACCCTTTATTGTAATGTGGGGGTTGGATGAAGATCTGGACTCAAACTCACCTCTGGTGGTGGTATTGCTTTAGGATTTATGTCTTTAAAAAATAAATGACAGTTTTTATGTGTGCGTGTGTGTGCGTGTACAAGATTTTCCTGACAGGGCCCTCTGAGCAAAGTTTACTACCATCACCTGTCAGCCTCTGTCTGCTTTAGCTTTAATATAAGAAAGTAATTCTCTTTTGAATATAACAAATTAATATAATTTTCAAACAATTTCCATATGCAAATATAATTTAATCAAGTAAATGAAACTCTCAAATGCTATGCCTGGGGGCTAAAAGCAAACTGTGTGTGTGTGTGGGCGGGAATCAGAGACATTACTGTGTGTGTATGTGTAAAATAGGAAAGAGTATAAGTCCAAGAATGTTTCGAAGCAATTTCTATCTAAATATTAGGTTTCACATTGCTATTATTTAGTATAAATCCCTGAATTTGTGCATCTATAAAACTAAACAAGATCCTAAGTAAATAGAGTAAACAATGCATCCATCAGCAGTTCTTCTTGGTAGTGTAATGCCTAAAACTGTGACAACAGATAGCTCATAAGTTGAGACTAAACATATTTGGTTCTCTTTACAATAATTTAGAGAATACTAAAAATTCCCTTTTATTTGCTTCTTCTATCATTCATATTTATATGATAACATGTCTGCTTGTCTTGCTCCTTGGGGGTTCTAAAGCAAAAAAAAAAAAAAGAAAAAATCAGGTAATTTTGTTTAAAGTTCTTAAGGTCTAGTGTATGTTCAATATACTGTGAACCAATGACAAAAAATATTTTAAAAGGCTTAAAATCAAGAAGGATAAGAGGCTTTTGAGATTTCTGTTATTGTTAACATTGTAATTTATCAAACAAGACAAAAGTTTAGTTTTTTAGCCATAATGACAATAAGTAAATTAAGAGGAATCAAGGTCTTACTTTAAAATCTGGGAAACTGTTCAGCATGTGGGGCTGGATCAGTGCTGGTGGAACTGGTGTACCTCCAAATGTAAATATGCGTAATGCTGGTTGTAATGCTTACTGCGGTACATTTCTTATTTGGCCTAATCTTGTGAGAACTATCTATGTACCCCATCAGGTACAATGGCTACTTTTGCTTTGCATTGTTTCCACCTAATGGCACTAATATAAATTAGCATGCAAATCCACATTAGATTCATGATAAAAACGGATTGCTGAACCAGGTATATTGTACTTTATATTGTTGTAAAATCTTGTTATATGCCCCTTTTAACTTTTGAGCACCCTCCCCTCTATAGGTCTCGGCAGAGTCTTGGTGAGATTCATAGTCTTTGTTTGTGTCTTACAAATTTCTGGTTGACTGTAGGAAAGCAAGAAGAAATTGTGCTAGATGTCAATTGCACCTGCTAATAAAGACAAACATGTCTGTCTAAATAGCTCATATGTATGAGCTTTATGAAACTGAATTTTAAGTGATCTGAACATTGAAATTTCATCTATTGACAAGTAGCTGCAGGTGGCTTTGTGGAAATAGTAAGCTATGATTCCTCTTTTAGAGCCAATCAAAGGCTATAACAAGTTGTCTGTAGCTTTCTGATAACTGTTGCAAACCGCTGAACTATAGGTTGCAAAGTTTAACATAAAAGTCACACATTTTCCTTTTACATCATGCCCTGCTCCATTAGCACTATTAAAAGGAAGTTCACACTGTAAAAATGAGAAAGGTATTCAGATGTGCAAGTAATTATCATTCTTCACTCCTTTTATATTGATATCAGCAATTCATATACTAATGCAGCTATGGATATTTCTCACCTGCAGTGTTGTTAACAGTTAAAAGACAATCCATAAGGAATCAAGAAGAGATGTATTTAAAAGTTGCAGGATTTTAAATGTGTCCTCTGTTTTATAAAACATGAGATTCTGAAAGAGAATCTATGAGGGCAGTTGGAGATTAGGGTGATGGCAAGGAGACCTAGATTAACAAAAGGAGTTAAAAATTCCAGTGGAGCCATTCAAAAAGCTGGTGAGCATTTGTAGTGTTTGATTTCTGATGTGCCAATTAGGAATTCTGTATTGATTATTGACAAGGGTATAAATAACTTTGGGATGCTATTAAAAATAATAGTTTTTTTTAATTAATACTGTTTTTACAATGTTTTATTTCTTTTAAAGAGATGATTGTGACATTTTATATAGCAGCAAACCTTTGGATTCAATTTTTAAATTGCAGAGGGCTTTTTTTTGCCAAGGTGTGTGAATAATTTGTGCATAAATGTACCTATTTTTCTTTCTAGGTTCTCGTTTCCCTTTTTTGTGTTAAAATGCACCGTTTTAAGTTTTGCTTCTTACATTTCGGATTGAAAAACTCCAGCTGTCCACTGTCATATCCCTGTTGTTTCAATTGCGGCTACCTAAAAAGTGAATTGTTTGAGTAAAACCTTGACAGCTTTGCGGATGTGGAGTGGGGGGAGGGTGGATGCGAGCAGCAGACAAAAATACGAAAGTACCTCAGTTACACATGACTCTTTGAACCGTTTGCTGTTGCCTAGGAGAAGCTTATCTATTGTCACGCCGATGAGCAGCAGGAGTGTAATTCGACATTACATGAGGTCGGACACTGGCGGCTTACGGGTGTGACACATCCGTGACATGCTTCAAATTAACATGCGGCGGTGTCAATTAAAAGCATGAAATGCACTTAGGGAAGGGGGGGGGGCACTGGGTAGCTGGGAGGCCTTCTTGAGCTCCGGAAACAGCCTGAGACAAAGTGAGTGAGGACATACTGTTGCACTGTTTACAAGGAGCGAACACCAGAGAGACCGTATGCTAATTGAAGTATTTCACCTGCTTGGGAAAAAAAAAAAAAAAAAAAATAGGTGAAGTGAGATTACAATGAAAAAAATAAGTTAAAATAAGTTAAATCATATAGATTTCCAGGATTATGTGCATCTGGTTAGAATTCCTCACCACGGCTTTAAAGACAGTGTGTGAACATGCGTTTGTTCTCTTGCTTTTGTTCCCCCTTCTTGTTGTCGCTGTCTCTCTGCATATTGGCTCACGGTATGCAGACCTGCTTGACATGCTGAATAGAAACAAAAGCAAAAAAAAAAAGAAAAGAAAGGGAATTAAAAGTAACTGAAAGGACGGATGGTAACAGACATATAAGCAGGTGATGTGTTTGCAAAGGGAAAGAGCAGGAGAGCCTTGCACCGTCTCAACTTCTGCTGCTCATCGTCGACGTTGTAATAACAATATCGCTCATCTCATATCCTCAGCTTACTTTGCCCCCCCTTCTTTGTCCCCTCAAAAGCCACCCCCTCGCTCCACATTTATCATATTCATTTGATATTCAGGAATAAATGTAGCAGAAAGAGAATAATGCACCTCCTGTACGCGCCGTTCATTACAGATACATTTACATGGGGGTTTGCCTTCGTGGTTTCTAATGGAGGACTGTTCACTGGTGTTCCTCACATTTGTTGGGGAAGGGGTGAGGTGGGTGGCGGGCGGGGGTGCCGGTATAGTTCTCCTCACATTAGCGCTATCTGTGAGCAATGATAAATGGGTCGAGCTTTCCATCTCTGCTGTCACAGTCATAAAAAAAAAAAAAAAAAAAAACGAAAAGAAAAGAAAAAAAGGTGTTCGTCAAGGGAACTCGTAATATCCGCAACATGTATCCATCAAGTCTTACTTGAGACATATTGAAACGATATGGTGAATATACCTGAGTGAATAATATTTCATCCATGATAATGCAGCAAATACCAGCTGGAAAAAAAAAAAAAAATCTACACTTTTTTTTTCTTCCCCCCACCATCCCAGTTCCAGAGGACGGCGAAGGAGGAGGAGGAGGGCTACTGATCATATTCAATCTGGAGGCGATCATGTAAATAGCCCTCCATCTTGGGGAGGCGATATGCAAAGCAGCCCGTCTCCCCTGTGTCAGGATCAGATTAATGGAAACCTAAAAGTGGGAATTACGGGCCTTATCCGGCGTGGCGTTCCGGGGAGGGGCTGGGATACAGGCCCTGGGGGAATCTGCTTGGTTCAAAGCCCATTCCTCTGGTTAAGGAACTCGCTAAGATCCATGCACCGAGGTGAAGGGTAATTTCCTTTGATATTCAGCAATGTATTACTGTATGCAGTGTGTAAGCTGCAAGCTCCTCTGACACTGAATGTATGCGTGTATCATGCAAATGTATGCACGCACAAAAAAGCTTGCATAAAGAATCCGTGGACACAGACATCAATATAAAGAGCGGACATAGAAGTGCATGGTCACAGTCTTATGGTGAAGCATGCAGATCTTTGCCAAGACTGTGTGCTTGTCATGCTGAGGAGAATTCAGCATGATTTTTATGACTGTTGGTTGGTTGGGGACAAAGCCACAGTTTCAAACACTTCAACTGGGTTCTACAACGGTGTTAGTTAGCTGGCCTTGGAATATTGGGTTGGATCAAGATAAAAGAGACTGAGGGTTATTACCAGAAGTATATGTAAATCATACAGACCTCAATAAGCGCAACATAATGACGAAATATACACACTAAAATGTTTACTAAATTCTTACAATTTCAGTAGTTTTTATAAAATATAACCAAACATAATTAAATAAATGAATAAATAAGTGAACATATTTAATACTAACATTCCGATAGCATTTACTATATCAAAATAACTCAATAAAATATTAATATTGCTTGTTGTAGACTTTGTACACCAAAAACCTTAATTCTCAAAATAAATTTGCAATTTTTCTAATATTTGTATTAAAAACAATGGGTACAAACTGTCCACATTGCTAACATGTTTGCATGTAGCTGAACATGAAATATACAGATATTGCTCCAAAATAATAAAAATTATAATCCATTATCATCATCTCCAACTCATGCAGATATCTAGTCAATTCTCAAAAAAACGTTGTTTTTCTTAAATTATTTATATTTATACTCCAAAACAAGTAAGTAAAAAATAAAGAATACTGCACTATCAAATGTTGCAGCACCTTTCTTTTTCAATTACAAATAAAAATAACCACAGACATTTTTATTGCAATATTTCAAATATATATCTAAATGCACCTTATGTTTTGTTTTGATGTTACAAAAACTTGATATTTCCTCTGCATTTGCAATACTTTATTTATTTTATAAATGTTTTGTCTTTAAAATTCATAGTGTGACAAAAACAAAACTAAACCATCCTAAAAAGAAGGTTAATTTGAAGTGTTGAATCAGAAAGTGCCTACTTTCCGTCAACCACATTATCCTGCTCCAGATCACAGTTGAGTTTTTGTTTTTCTTCTGTGACTCTGAATGCAGCCGTGGGTTTAGCATCACTTCAACTTTCATTACTTTTATTCACAAGAAAATATTTGGTCTGTGTATTTTATCAGGTACATAACTGTTTAGATGCTAATTAGCAACATGCTAATTACATTACATTGAAACTGCTGAGGCTGAGCTTCCTGTAAAACAACAAAGAGGTGTCCTTGTAACCCTGAACCTGGTCAATCATAAAGAAACTATGAGCAGAATGTCCCTAAAAATATTTTGCATATGAAGAAGGATTTGGGAGCAGTGATGGAATAACCAATATCAAATGCCTGCTTCTCTTCTGGTTTGATCCACAGGGTTGCAGGTTTTGTGAGCTCCACATGGATATGACGATGAGCCCAAATCTATTACCTGCCTGGCATGTCAGTCTTATCGAGGCCGTACACAGTGTGAGGCTCTGCAAAATGCACGGCAGGTTTCCCAGTGAAGATGGGTGATATGTAGTCAAACAGCTCATACACACGCACGCATACATACATACCCACAAAAAAACAAAACAAAAAAGAAGCTCACAAATGCACTTCATAATCTGGTAAACTCCAACGGGGGATGGAAAATTACAAAGGAAAAGGCCGCCGTTGGATTTCATTAGGATGTCCTTGAAGTAGTACAGGAGGATATTAAAACAACACACCCACACTTCTTTTTTTTTTCCTCGTTCATGCCGGCTGTCTCTCCAGGTTCCTCCACCCTCTTCCCTTTCCGTCAGCCTCCTTACTATTCACTCAGATCCAATCAAGACTTTGGCACTCCTCCAGCTCTCCCACTCCTCCTTCTATCTCTTCTCTCTCCTTCCTTAGGGTTGGTTAAATTTGAATTTTAATATGTGCCCTACCCTGATGGTGACATCACCGTCTAACAAACACATATACTCTAACGACATCAAATAAACAATCTGACCAGACGATGAATCCTCTTCATTGGTCGCACAGCTGCTCACAATCTACACTGTCAACAATTTATCAAGGAGGGGCCGAGTGTTCCCGGCTGCCTGTGTTACTCTGCATATTCTTTGTGCATTTAATACTCTTCAAAACCTCCCCCAATTGCTTTCCGCAATAAAAACTTGACCTGTGCATTTGCACACCTGAGTGTCTATCTGCATGTGTGTGTGTTTTTGCTGCAGTTAGAGCATGTGGCTCCCCTCTGCTCCCCGACATCAGTCCAGACAAGAGAATCAGTGGACTATTGAATGCAATTACAGCACATGGGCCAGACAATAAAGATTGATAGTGGCTTCGTCTTTTATCACACACCAAAAGTAGCAAAGGTTAAAGCGTGCGAGCCTTGAACTACCGACATTTTAATAATGATTGAAAATATGCCTCCAGACTGAGAAGGAATGTTTACAGAATGCTTACATACAGCTCAAAGCAAAACAAAACAAGTATTCTTCATTTTTCTTTCATTATTCAAACAGATATTCAGCAATTGCATGTCTAAATAATAAGAAAATATTTTCTCTTTGACTTTAACGCCTTTTAAAAACGTAAAGTGATTTTAAGCTTGACGCAATGAGCAAAGTAATGTTTCAATATCCATGGATTAAAACAGCTTATGTGATTTCTACTGTGACTTCATAAGTATTCTCACCGCTTTAACACTCTCAAATTCCGTAACATTTCAAACTTTAATGTGTTTTATTTGAATTTTAAGTGATGTATCAACAAAAAGCAGCACAATTTTCTGTCATATTGCTAAAAACAAAAGCACACCCCTGACTGGTGTGCTTCCACCACCCCTAACTGGTGGTGGTGGAAGCTGCCACCACCACCATATTTCAAAATGTTCAGAATTTGACAGGCCAGGCAAGGAGAGCAGTAATCAAAGAAGTAGGTAAGAAGCGCATGGTAACACGTGAGCAGAGATCCACAGCTCAGGTAGAAGACTCAATTATTTGTCCATTATGCAAGAGTTAAATAAAATATGGTAAATGTTCAGAAAAAGTCCCAAGAAGGCCCTTTTATATTTGCCACTATCTGAGTAAAGAAAAAAAAAAAAAACGTGGAAGATGCTAAAGCCACAGAGCTGTTCAGAAGATAGATGGAATTAAATGGAGGGTAATTCAGGACGAAAGTCTGTTAGAGGATGAGGTGGAAGTTCTCCTACCAGGACAACAAGCCTAACCATGCAACAGACCGACAGCTGAATTTTATTAATCAAATTTGTAAAAAAAAATTAGCATGTTAGGCTACGGCTTTTTTAAACAGTGATAGGACAGGAATGCAATCCAAAAACACCAAGGGGTTAAAAAAATGTAAAAAAATGTTCAGGTTTACACATTAACCTAAAAAATGGCCATTGGACTAAGCTGCAGATAAAAAAAATTACTAGTAGTTGCTTATATATATGTATATAT
>CAEFZY010051562.1:0-52592 GCA_903066815.1 Brachyrhaphis roseni
CGTAGACGCAGGAGATACTGCCGTTGTCTTCTTAGAATTGTGCTTTCAAGTAGTACAGTTTTCACAAATTACCACCTAAATGGTTTACTTGTGACTGGTATACTTCTGAAAGTCTACATCTAGGAAGACAAATACACTCTGGGGCGCACCTACATGTCTTTGAGGTGGATGCGAACATCTCACCCGCCCCCTCCCCCTCCCACTCCCCCCCCTCTACAAAACTAATATTCAAGTAAATAAACATATTTATTTTTAGATCATGTCTCAGTGGACTCAGTGCGCTAATCTGCTCTACTCAAACCTTTCCTCTGCTCTGCATGATGATGCAGCTCGCTGTTGCCAATCAAAATTGACATTGCTGGAGAATATTTCTCATCTAATTTATTATTATACTTTAAGTCATCCAAATATTAGTCCAGCCATATTGTCTGTCATTGGATCTATGATCCTTCTCTGCTTTTTGTGCCATTCGCATTTTGCACTTGCAAAAAGCTGGTGAGCAATTACTGGACGGTTCATATCTGAACCGTGTTGATCACGTATGTCAGGTTGTGTATGAATATTTGCACCACATGCCTGAAAAGTTACTGCTGCTCACAGACACTTTTGGTGTGGCATTTATTGAATCCTGCTTGGCTCTATGGAGGAATTTAAAGGTGTCTAACTCATGGAATATATAAATAAAGAAATACATATTTGACCGCAGTGCATTCATAATGATAAACTAATTTGTCTGAGTTCCTCCAGGTGAAGGAGGTTCACTTCAGGACAAACTGCGACCTACAACAGATCGTTTCTTTCACCTATTGTTACACAATAGAAAATAAGATTATGTAATGCTAAATGTTGGGAAACAGAAGTCCTTTGCTCATGGACTAAAAGCACAGGAATTACAAGAAACAAAGTCCATTTTTACATTATTTTACAGACTTAAAGCATCATATTTGTGCTTCTTGATGATCTAATTTTTTTTAAACACAGTTTACATGTAACTGTGTCCTAAAGCTGCAACAGTGGCTGTGTGTTGTTTCTAAGAACATGCTACATGAGTCAGTGTTGCTCACACTTTCCGTCTGTGGAATGAGCCAAATGCACGTAGTTAATATAGAGGCGGTTAAGGAAAATGTTACTAGACGAGCTGCTTGCAAAGTGAAATATCTGTTCAAAAAGATCCGTTTCTTTGGCATTAACGCTGTTGTTTTGTGTTTTGCCACAAGTGCTCTGCAGAAGTGGATCATTATTTGCTCCTTTTTAATGTTTTTGCAGAGGAATGTACAACCGAACAAACTTGTAGATTTGATCACGAATTCAGGGTAAAAAAAGTTGATGTTTAAAATGTTTGGCAGCGCTATTCACAACTTTACCACCAGGTGGCAGAAAATCCATTCTTGACAATTCTTATTTTAACTTATTTAATGTTCATATTTCCTCTCACTGTCATTTCGAGTATATGCAGACAAATAATACATACTCATATTGAGTTTTTATTCCTAATTTTATCTGTTGCTTAATCTGTAATTTTAGCTAGGCTGAAATCAAAGAAATGTATTTTCTCACATATATATTTAACTAACTGACTTAAACCTTGCACTGAAAGCATATCAAATTATTTTTTTGTTTAACTTGGTGTCAAAGATAAATAATGTTTTGTTTTTTTATTTATGTTTTATGTTTATTAGCTATATTCATTTTAAAAACAGATATGGGGTTGTAATCAATCTGATGTTGAGTTTTTGTTGAAGTAAATGGTGTTGCAGTTAAAGCTGGATCTCGATGTTGGCATCTCTCTGTGTTTCTTTTTGTTTGGCTAGATGAAGAGTGAGTGGAAATGTTTGTGTTGCGATCACAACAGATCACTTGCTTTCTGTTTTTAGTCCAATGTTAATGACTCACCCACTCAGCTCGTGGTTGTTTGTGACAACATTGAGCTCCACTTCATGTTTGCTTCAGCGGATATGAGGTCAAGATGTGTTTAGGAATTAAGATCTGTGTGACTTTCACCACAATTCAGTGATATTTTTGACAAGTTTTGCTCATGTTTTTACATAAATATAGCTTTTTTTTGTAGCACTCTCTGAGTCTGCGCAAAATGTTTGCACACTTGTTTTTAATATTGAGAAACTCAATTTAGTTTTAAATAATGAAATAATTTCTGCAAAATGCAGGTTCTAGTTATCTCTTCAATCCAAGATTTTTTGGGCTTATTACACTTTCCTCCAGTTTACAATGTGGTAAAGGGTGTTTAAAAATACAGAAAACAAAGCATGCTTGAATTAAAAACAAACAAATGAAATCTCCATCACAGTGGTTTCAATATTTGTTCAGTTTTATGCCTTAAAGGACAAATTGTACTTTTTTAAATTTATTTATTTATTTTACAAAATGTCACAAATAGCTAAAACACACTGCAAAAACACAAAATCTTACCAAGTGTTTTTGGGTTAGTTTCTAATGCAAATATCTTAGTACAGCTTAAATAAGATAAAACATACTTTTAAACAAGAAACAGAAAATTATAAGTAAATACTTCCTTAATATTGATAAAAACAAAATACTAGTTAGTACAATCTGCCAGTTGAACATCTTCATTAAGGAATTATTTACTTAAAACGAGCTTGCTGAAAAGTTACTTGTAAGTTGGTTTTATCAGTTAGCAGCAGCTAGCGTGTAAAATTAAACATAGCTAAAATGGACAACATTAATAATAACAGTTAAAACATATACAAAACAAAGCAAAATTACTCATAAAACGCTGTATATCACTAAATTTGTGTAAAATATATGTTAAAATGTAATATTTGCAAAGAAAACCCAGAGTTGATCCTAATACGTAGCACAGTTACAAACAGCAACCGAAAAAGGGGGCGGAGCTGTCTGTTACTGGTTGCTATGGTAACCACCAACCGTCAAGAGCAGCAACAGAACTTAAAACCCCAATAAACGTCTGACTGGAGACAAAAGACATTTAAAGAATAAACAAACAAATTTGGACAAACCTCACGTCTATAATATTGTTTAAATAAAACTTAAAACAAATTTTTACTGGGAGGTTTTAATGCAGCTATATGATATGATTTGTTTTATTCAGCATCGTTATCTGTTTTTTTTTTGTAATTTTCTTTTCTTACCTGAACACACTCAATTGCATACAAATCACACATGAAGGACATATGCAGTTTATTTTTTCTAATCTCAAGATTAGAAACATTTATGGATGTTTGGATTTAAGGTCGTTCATATTAGTCATTATATGCTGAGGCTATGTCATGATCTTTGCAAACTCGTCATTCACACCAATAGATATGTTGTTCAGCAACAGGTAATTGCAACAAAGCTAATTGTCTATTCAGTGAATGAAAGTTTGCGTTGTTTCACCTAAAAATGTTGCTGTTATCACTGTTAGACATGAAAAACTTGGTTTGTTTGCTTGTAACACAAAATGAAAGCACAACTGAGGCTCACAGATTCAGACATTTAAAAGGGATTCTGGGATCAATTTGAATGAAATCTGTGTCACTTCAGGAATGCAGATCTATTAGTCTGCTGGAATGTGTGCAAACAAAGCAGCTCCAGCAACTTCAAGTTGTAATCAAAAGCTGGAGGCTTTATAATTAAAGCCAGGCAGAGAAATGTTGGTCATTAAATTCCCTCATGGATTCCCAGTTTTTAGAAACTCAACTCAAAACTGTTGCACTTATTTAACAAAGCAAAAGAGGTCCGAGAGTTTAATTGCTCTGATTACACAAAGTCCTTACATTACTGTATTTACCTGAGGACCCTGGTGAATTATGTGCAGCACATTTCTGCTGCAGTAAAAAGTTTGTTGGAATTGTGTTGATTTGTCTACAGGGACATTTTTGTTTTTCAGGATGTTTACGTTCTAGTTCATAAAGAAGCTAATAAACTGGATGTTAATGATTAGAGTATTAACAATGCAGCTCCACATTTTCTTAATCAAAATGTGTTAAAAAAACGTCTAAATTACAAAAAAAAAATACTTTATGCTAACAATTTCAATGATGCCACATTTGCCCTGAACTCAATTTTTTTTTTTTAAAAAAGTTGATAATTTTAGACTTTTGAAACTTTCACAATTGTATTTTAGTGATGTTTGATCACAACACAAATGTTCCTAAAGAAATACTCCAATTTAATTTCATTTTTTGTGACCATTCAATGAATAAAATCTTTTGAAATTGAAAACTTTGAGAGTACAATGGAAGAAAAGATCCTTATCAGATTTTAAGTTGTGCTGGAGAAAAGTGGGATTTCTTTACTTTTAAGTTTCATAAGTTTCTTAATGACAGAAACTGATTTTTTTTTTCCCTTAATTTTATTTTACTTTTTTACTTTTTGACATTTTGGTCCTTAAAATACCAACATTTCCACTTGCTTTTATAATTTGGTCCGTCTGATGACGTAATTTTTAAATATTAAAGGATTGATCATTCGATCAGTTAGTTATGGAGTAGTATTACTCTTTTTGGGTTCTCCACCCACCTCTGATTTCGTGTTTAACAAACTGGAAGAAAACATTTCCTAACAGTTTCACTGATGTATTGCAGCAAAAGGGAGAGTAAGAAAAAAATGAGTGAAAGTGAGAAGTGGCCAGACGGCCGGCGAAGCTGCTTCGTCAGCCGCCTGGCCGGATGTGAGCGTACGTCGGTGCGGGAATAACACCTGCTGCTTTTCCAACACGCCGAGAGCGGAGGCAACCTGAGAAGAGTGGTGCCTTGCAGGGGTAATCGCTTAGACATGTGTCACCCTGTGTGTGTGTGGGTGTGTTCACAGAAGCCCTTTTTTTCCATCAGAGAGGCCAAGGCCGCTGGTTTTCAAGGTGCTCACCCTACAACATTTGTTAGCAATTAGCCTCGGCCACAAACCTGACTTTCAACAAAACACACGGACCCTCCCTGTTTTCCTCCCACTCCCATTCTTTCACCCTATCCCCTTTCTGCTCCCGCCCTTCTTCTCTACTTCCTTTGTTCCCCTCCCACATTTCTCTCTCTCTCTGCTCATTCCTCATCTCTATTAAACTACTCTACTTCTTTTTTCTTTCTAATTCCCTCCTCTTCAGTAGCTGCTCAGAGTTTTGTGTTTTCAGACTCTGAACACACATGTTCAGAAGTTAGAGCAGCCTTTATCCATTGCTTTAAAAAATGAAAACCATTTAATTTATATGCATTAATATTT
Organism: Brachyrhaphis roseni; assembly: GCA_903066815.1. Classification (NCBI taxonomy): domain Eukaryota; kingdom Metazoa; phylum Chordata; class Actinopteri; order Cyprinodontiformes; family Poeciliidae; genus Brachyrhaphis; species Brachyrhaphis roseni. The sequence continues at coordinate 5,194 of CAEFZY010051562.1, forward strand.
TTAAATTAGGTATACTTTTATCCACTTTGGATGCAGATGAACGTCTCTACATGTTTTTTGCATAAATGCATTTTGGGACGTTTGATTTGCATGTTTGTATTTAGGAATACAAATGAGCACAAATTTGTTGGATAAACAAATTTGGACATTATCATCATCCTCATCCTTGTCCTCAGGCAAACTGGAACAGCATCACCTGGGAGGCATCCAAGGACAGGAACCATGAAAGGTAAAGCTGCTCTTTTCCTTCTTTTTTTTTTTTAAATCAAACTTTGGTGGGGTTTCTTTGTTAATCATGTAAAGAGAAGCCATGTTTGTCACTGTGGGATGCAGGTCGGCACCTGCACTGGGCACCAGCCAACATGTGCTTCTCATCAGCGCCGAAACTTGGCAGCTCGTATCCTGAGAAAGTGCGCAGTTGTTGTAGTTGGACATGACTCTTATATCCGTCAGCTTTAAAACTGTGTATGAGTGCAAAACACAGCAGTTTCTGGAGAGCACAAACTGCTTTTCCTCTGCCAGATTCCCACAAACTCCCAAAACGTGGGCGAGTGAATTTAGGTGTGTTTTATCACAACACGGCATGAAAAAAGAGCCTACAGTGGCTTTGAAATGTGCTGACGCTCTTACAAGTCTCAAGGTTTTACAGTACAAGAAGAAAAACGCTAAACAAGGCAAAAAATTAGTAATTTATCTTTGTTTTTTTAACCTGTTGGTTAACTTGTTGATTAAATGATTAAAACATCCCCTTTATAAAGGGGACGTATTGTGCAAAATCCATATTTTGCACATGTTTGTACTTCCATTTGGGTGTCAACCACTTCTAGAAACAACCCAAGTGCTTTTAAAAAAAAAACACAAAAAACCCCTTGGCAATAGGTTAATGTTTTTTGGTGTCTGGAAAACGAGTCGTTTCGGGAAAAAAAATCCAAATGTAACATCACATATGAGCAGGGACTGCCATTCACCTATCAAACCGAGCAAAGTCTAGCTCGTTACCTGGCAACCGCAGTGGAGTTCCGCCATCACCTAGCAACCCAATTAGAGCTGTACAGTGGCTGCTGGAAAAGACAAGTTGTTTTGTTCCTGACTTAATAAACGTGAAAACCTTCAAAAATGCATCAAATTGATCTCCTAGCTCATTTTGAAAGATAATAATTAAGTACACCCTTGCAGGAGCTTTGCCTGTTTGCTGGTTGGGTTGCAAATTAACACCTTACGAAGCTAAAAACACATTAACAGTGACACCAGAGCAGCAATCATTTCTACCTGTCAATCTGGAAGGAGTTATAAGAGCATTTTAAAACAATTTGAAGCCCCATCAAAAGATCATTCACCAGTGGAAGACACCAGTAGGAGGTGGTATCCTCCTGGAAAGCTACATCTTTTAACCTGTAGCATGTTAATTATTAGTGTTCATGACAGGACAGTTAAAAAAAGACTGAACAAGTAAGTTACGTTTGCAAAAGTTGCCAAGAAAAAAACTGAATCTGAATCAACCACAAAAACAAAATACTTTGGACAAATGAGACTTAAACTATCTGGACTTAATTATCCAGATAGTTTGGCTGCTATTCATAGTGTTTTGCTTGAAAAAAATGATAACATGCGGAGAATGATTCACAACAACTTTATTTGAGAAAGCATTTAATCAACCTGCACAAGAATCTAACAGTGAGCCCAAAATGCCTGGCAAATGTTTCCTGCACGTTGTTCTGGTAAATGTTGTCTAGTTTTTCCCATTTGGTTTGAGTTCTCTGAAATCAAACAGATCCGCGATCTTGCTGAATTAATTTGCATGTGAAAGACAAAGTGGTTGACATTGGGATGTCTGTGGCTGCATATTTATTGCAGAACAATGATTTCAAATGGGGTACTGAGTTGATTACTGTAAAGTGTCAACAGGAAACAAATTCCAAGTAAAAAGGCAAAAATTGAAGTGTTAAAATGACCCAGTTGAAGTCCAGACCTCAACCTAATTGAAGTGCTGTGGAAGGAGCTTAAAAGAGAAGTTCAAAATTCAATGAGCATGGTTAGTGTTGATGAGTGGGTCAAATATGAGAATAATGAAGTCGTACTAACAACAGCTTTTTCAAAAGATTAATGCTAATCGTGGTTCTTAAAGGGGACGTATTATGCAAATTTCATATTTTGAACATTTTTCTACTCCCATCCATTTGGGTTTCTACTGCTTCTAAAAACAAACCAAGCACTTTAAAAAAAAACATCTAGTCATTTTTTGGCAATAACTTAATGTTTTAAGGTCTCTGGAAAACGAGTGGTTTCAAAAACCTTCCAAATGTAACGTCACAAATCAGCAGGACCTGCCACTGACCTAGCAACGCCAGCGAAGTCCAGCCCGTCATCTAGCAACACCAATTGGAGCTGTACAATGGCTGCTGGAAAAGACAGGAGTTTTTTGTTGTTGGTTTACCATCCAGAAACCACTTGCTGCATTCTTGCTCGTTGTGCAGAAGGCTCCACTTCTGTTTTTCAGGTGTGAGTGCAAGAATAATTTTGTGCATAAAATGTAATGAACATGTTCTGTATTGCTCCTTAGATGTATACTAACCTGTTTAAGGAAGTGTAATAAATCACCTTTAAAGCATTTCACTCATCCGGTACTTAGTTTTCCGTGTAACTGTGTCTTAGAAAAAGCCACAAATAAAAATAAAAAGGACTTATTGTACATTAAGCTAGACCTTATGCTGGAGCGAGCTTGGTGAGTCAAACTGAAACCAAAAGAATGTCATAAATTAACTCCATTAAAGCACATCTAAGGCGCACTTCCCAGCCAAACTGAGTAGGAGGTCTCATAATGTGGTTTTCAGCCTCTTCCAAGCAGAATAAAACTTGCTGCTTCACAGATTCCTCTCTGGGTTGTTGAAGACGGGAAGAGATGGGAGGTGGAGGCAGAGGCAGGTGGTTGCGAAGGAAAGACTTGCAGAAAGGCGATTTGGATTGATAAACTCGTGGTAATTTTTGTTCTTTGAGACGTTTTCTGTCAGCCAATCAGTTTAGGAGTTTTTTTATTTATGATATCGGAGGTTTGTGGCCTCAAAAAATATTCACATTATTCAGTTATTGCCAGAAACTTGACCTCTTAATTTTATTACTAGGACAAACCCCAAATTTTCTCCTTGATGGAGTTGGAGACCAAAAATCTTGGTTTCATAATTACAGTTCTTGCATTCCACAGCTCTTAATGATCATTGCGTGAAAATGAAGGCCAGTAATTGTGTCGTACACACCCTTTAGCCTTGTAAAATCTAACCAAGCGTGTCTTTCTGTCTCCTTCTGGCAGTCCAGACCAGTTAAGTCCTGAGAAAGCATACACAGAATGGAAACCGTCCTGATTCACTGTGGAGGAACCTCAGTAAAAAACGAGTAGTCTCTTTCTTTTCTATAGTTTTGCAGACTGCAGCAGTGCATACCAGAGAGCTCTGTGAAGAGACCACACATTCCAGTCAGAGGGCACACAAACGGCTGAAATGTCAGAAAATGTTTGAAGAGGGAGAACTGTAATTTTTATGAGCTGTGGTTCAGACCTCCAGTCAGATCTGGAGAGGATCCCATCTTCTTTGCAGGGAGAATTGTTTTGCCAGAACATAGAGCCTTGCAAAAACTTTTATACATTTTGACATGATATGAATACAAACTTCAATATTCTTTAATGGGATTTTGCTGGTAGATCAACACAAAGTGGCACATCAATTTTGAAGAGAAGGGAAATGAATGCATAGACTGCGAAAACAAAAACTGTCACCAAGTATTTTTGTGCAAATATCTTTGTGCGCTTAAAATAAGACAAAACTAACTTAAACATAACTTTTCAACAGGACATAGGAGCTTGTTTTAAGCCAATAATTCATGAAGAAGTACTAGTTGCATTGGCAGATTATTTCACTTATAACAAGACATTTTTTCCAATGTTTTGAGTATTTTTCATCTATATTAATGAATTGTTGACTTAAAACAAGCTCCTATTTCTTTCTGAAATGTTACTTGTAAGTTGTCTTATTTAAAATGTTCTGAGATACTTTCATTATAAACTAGACCAAAAATACTTGGTAATATGTTGTGTTTTTGCAGTGAGTTTTTTTTTTTTCTTTTTCACAAATTATATCGTTGTGTTAGCTGCGCTTTAATTACAGATGTGCGCAAATCTTTGTCAATATTCTCCCAATGTCGAAAAAACACAATTTCACAATTGCAGTGTTTCCATTAAATAAGAAATTAAATTAAAATCACTCGTGAATCAGCTTGTTTATGCAGTAAATCATTACCAATCATGATAGTGACGGAGATAATGTCAAGTCGATGCAGAGGAGACGTCGGCGTCTTATTCAGGCGTTGGAACCAACAAAATGTACGGAGCTACGTTACGTACGCACAATTTTGGGGGAAATTGTAATCAATTCTACAGAAGAGCTATGAATGACACACAACTTCTGTGCGATGCTGTGAGATGCACATTGTCCGAAAACAACAACAACAACACACACACAGGCAGGTATTCTCCTACCACTTCCTGCCGTCTTCTTCGTCGGTTTTCGTTAGTAGTGACGTCTGGCAGTTGATCACGTGACTCGTGTGAGTTGGAAAAAGTATTTCCACTGCAGTTTTGTGAAATATGTCCATTTGGATACAGTCAAAAAATCACCTCACCCTATCAAAAAACATGAGTTTTTTTCAAAATTGACATGTTTCCATTAAGCAAATTTATTTTTGTAATTTCAATTTGAGCAGTTTTATGGTTAATGAAAACACAGCAAGTAATAAAATCATACATTTATCTTGCTTTTTATTCTATTTCGTTCCTCTGTCCTTGAAGGATAAGTTCCTTTTTGTGACATTGTTTTGCTAACTTATCTTCCACTGGACGTTTGGAGGTTTGGATGCGCGCGCAGCTCATATTACCTGAAAAGCATGACCTACCTCGGCCACAAGGGGGCCCCCAAGAGCAATTTATTTTTTCTTTTTACCTGTATAAACAATGATTTCTACATGATCAAATATATATTACTCTAAAACAAAATCACAACTTTATTATGAGACTGTGTATTTTTGTTAATATAATCAGACAGAATGAAAAATCAGCTGCTTAGTTTGCTTTTACAGATTTCCTAGAAACCTTTTGTGACTAACATGGTGAGGTCAGACATGTTTCTCACATGAAGCTTAAAGCAACACCCTTAGTTATAAACGGTTTAGCATTTTCTTTTTTCAGAACCATCTGTTCACCTGCAAATATCTCTCAGGCATGAAGGACAGAAACAGGAGATGTTTGTAGAGGCACGCTTTCACAGTCTGTTACACGTCGGCCTTTTTGTGCTCTTGTAACCTGCTGCTTGGCTCAATATTTTCATAGCTGCTGGAACTGCTTGACCTACAACATCTGGGCCTGAGGCCACAGGCAGGAACGTGAACAGTTACATATTCATATTTTATTATCATAAAATATGGCCTTGTTCTCCAAAGACTCTCGTCTTGTACTTTAAATCCAAACATGGGGATAAAAACAACTGTACAAAACTCTTGAGTCTTCCCTTACCTCAGGGGCGTCCAAAGTTTTTGTCATGCATTTGTCAAGGACACGAAGGCCTAAAAAAAGGTTTTACCCACTCAACAATAAACTAAACATGTAATACTTAAATTAAGGAATCAATTGTTGCTGGAAAAGAATGTGGGAATTATTCCAAATTCAAAACTTGCTAATTTTCTAGGTACCAATTGGAAAACAATAGGTCACAATATAATAAATTGTGGTGCATAAAATCAGGATATATTTCAGTCTTTCTTTGAAAATCCTTGCTGTATTTAGCCAGGTTTATTAAATTAATGAAAAGCAGATTTGGGGACAGTGAAGCTTGCTTTTGAGTAAAAGTCAAATACAGCAAATGTTCACATATGGGGAACATACAGGCAGGAAATAAGTTGAAAAATAAAAAAAAATGGCCCTCAGATTGAGTTGTCTTAATTTAATTCATAGGAAAAACTCCCAATTATTTCCAAGAAATGTAGATACTTTTGATTTTTTCAAGCTTTGAGATTATAGAATAAATTTTATGCAAATACAATTTTTGTTGTTTTTGGTCAGAAATCTTTCCGCCAACGTCTGCCCTTTATTTTGTCAGCTAAACAAGTCAAGCAAAGTTTAAACAACGTTTCCACTGAACCAAATATATTTCTAAGCATTTCACAGCTTTTTTTTTTTTTTTTTTTCTGACTGTGATTGTGTGACCTGGTCAAGCTGTGATGCAGTCAGATTAGCTTAGTTCTGCTCTGTGTGCTTTGGACCGGTCCACTTCCTCACTAACGAGACAGACATTAGTTTTTTTCCAACATGGCGCAGACCAAGCCCACAAGGGTGGCAGAAAAAAGGTGAAACGTTTGGCTGTAAACATGAAACTAGTGGAAGGATAAGCCTGGATAATGACTTTACATTTATTTTCAAATAGAAAAATTTACCAAAAATATTTATTTAACCCCCCAAAAAGTCAATATCTTAACAAAAACATGTTATATGCTTGTTGCAAACTTCTAAAATTTTAATAATAATATTCAGTGCAAACTAATATATGCTTACTATACACTTTAATTACTGTATATTTATGAATAAATGTGTTTTTTCCCTTCTTTTTTGTTTTTTCTCCCTCCTGCTTGTTTCGTTATGTAAGCCGTCTTATTTTGTGACCTCAGCTGTTCCACCTCTGTCTGACGTAAACTTGGGCTTTTATGCAACGTTTCCAGAACAATAACAATTTATATATATTTTTAGATTTATCTTGTGATGTCATGTTGTCTTTGTTTGGTTCTGTTCTCTAATTTTCCTCCAGCTGAGACCATTTTGTTTAACCACCTGTCAAATTATGTTGTTTGAACTCGTTTACTTGAGATTAAACAATTTTGAGTAGTTTAAGAATTTGGTGAAAATGTTTGTTTTAAAGCAAAATATTCAGTTATGTTATGAACCTTAAGACCTCTACTGGTTTTCTCATGCCACCCATTTTTGTTTTGTTTCTTTATTACAAAATTTAGACCTCTGCTCATAGACTAAAACAGAATACAATATTTGTAGCAAAACTGAACCAAACAAATACAAAAAATTATTTCTTGTTTATTTTTTTCCAGTTTCATTTTACTCAAACATAAACCTATAAGAAGTAAAATCACAGAAGCTGGTAAGTTTAAGTGGTCTCTTAATTTTTTCCAAAGCTGTATCTGTGGTTTCTGAAAAAGTAAAATGCCAAGTATATCTCAGAAACATGACTGCAAAGTCAAACATTTCAGATTCAAACTACAAAAATATTCTGACTACATGTCTAACACATTTCCAGCAGTCTGGTAGCCCATTGTGACGTTGTTTGCATAAAGATCGATTCAAACCGGTTCATAATATCCAAGTATCTGTCATCAGGTGCTTGTCAAACTGAATATTTGTGAGTTTTGCTCTTCTTTTCCTTCACACACTCCCCTGTGGTTTAATTGTGTGTTTCCAAACCACCATTACAACCTCAGGTGTGGCGTTGGAAAACGTCAAGCTGATGACATGTTTTATAAAGTCTGCAGCTATAAAAACATGAAGTCAACCCTTTTGTGGGACCCCTAATAAAAACTGACTTTTCGCAGTTTATTAGCACTATTGGTTTTTACAATGGTTGTGATGACAGCCTCCTCAGACTCTCGACACACACAAAAATCCCACAACCAACAGCTGCTTTCCTGATTTCTGCTCAGAGAAAGCATTTAATAACCTGGCGGGACCACATGCTGTGTTGTAGGAGAGAGCGATAGGGAGGCAGATGCTTACGGTCAAACTAATTAAACTTGTTAGAGATAGGAAAAAACTTTAGACTTTAACTTTGCTGTGTTTCTTTGTCTCTATTCTGCAGACAACAACGGTGGATACGAGAACCAGCTGTTCAAAGGTAACAGTAAAAAATTAAGCAGTTTTCTCATCGAGGCTATGAATTTAAATGACTAACCTTTTGCAGAAAATGCGAAACTTAATTGCTTAAAACAAGTGTCATATTTTTTCTGTCACACCTGAGTCAAAATTTACACAAAATCAACAAACCCTGCATTTTTTCTGATTGGTCGTAAGTGTCTGCTGCCTCGGCCTTACTTGACATCAAGTTATAGTCTGTGATTTGCACGGTGAGTAATAAAAAGGCACATTAAACCTCGCAAATATCTTAAAAATTTCTTACAAATATTTCTAAATTAGCACCACAAAATCCGTGATTTTGATTGGAGAAAAAAAAAAGACAAAAAACAGTTCATTAAATCCTTGAGGGACTGATCAGTGTGAAAAGATGTTCAATATTTAATTTTAAGAAACACAAACAGCTATTTCTTTTTTTTTTTTTAACAGTTTAATTGGTTTTTGAATACATTGAGGCACAACCGTCCCTTTAAGAACATTCAGATTTTTTAGCTCAATATGACACCGCTGCCATAAGGGGGAGCTTATAGTGTCACCAGAAAGTATTGACACCCATTCACTTTTTCAAGTTTTATTTTTAAAAAAGAGGGGAAAAAGCCTACACTGTAAAAACATAAACTCTTATGAACTGTTTTGGTCTAGTTTCTAGTTCAAACATCTTAGTAGACTTGAAATAAGACAAAACTTACTTTACAAGTAACATTTTAGCAAGATAAAGGAGCTTGTTTTAAGCCAAAAATGCCTTAATATTGGTGGAAAAAGTTCTAGTTCCATCTGCAGATTATTCCACTTACAACATGGGAAAAATGTCTTGTTATAAGTGAAACGAGCGCTGACATTTCATTGCCAATTTTACTTATGTTTATTTGAGCAACGACAATAAAATAAGTTTAAGTCTAAACTGTCTGTCGATGCAACAAGCACTTTTTCATCGATATTAATGCATTATTGCTCCTGAAATTTTTACATCTTCTTATACGAATTTACAAAAATGTCCAAAAACTTTATTATGGACTTTCTTTTAAGACAAACAAAAAATGATCAACAACGTAATATGAAAACAATGAAGAGGTGACAATAGTTTCTTGTAGATTTAAATGTTTGTATTTGTGAATCCCAGCTTTGTTGCTGTGTCTCAAACTCCCAGGGTTGTAAACCAAAGTTGTTCTTTGTATTATTAATATCAAAATATTAAAACCTAAACTTGTGCTATCCATATTTTATTCACTCTTCAGATGAGGACTTCATGGGAGAGGAGGAAGAAATGCCTTCATTTAGAGGTAAGCTTTATTTTAAATAAACAACATGAACATACATACAGATGTTAACTCAAAGACAAAAATTAAAATATTATAATAAAAACAAATATCAGAAGTACTACCAAACTGCTGGCATGACATTTCCTGTTGTAGCCACAGTTTTCATTTGTTGTTCATTTTTAAGTAGTTTGGAGTGGCGAATCCAGGTAAGCAAGCTAATTAGCCTGGGGGTTGCTAGGTAACCAAAGAACGAATGAGTTGCTAGGTAACCAGATACATAGGACCTGTATCTGATCTTTTTATGACAGTCTAAAACAACACAGATCGGGCTTTTTTAATACGACTCTGGATAATTGTATGTGTGGTCCGAAATCAGATACATATTTGATCTCTTCAAATGAGACGTGAGTCTGTACAGCCAGGTCGCATTCATCCCATTGATACTCGACAGACGTCACTTTTCTGCGCCCTGATCCGTGCAAGCGGGAAGAAAAACAACAACTATGACGGACTATAAGGGGGATTAAGTTGTTAATCTGCTGGTGCGGTCAGACAACTTCAAAATCGTAAACTATGCTCCACCGTTAGCATCCATGTTTACTTCCGCAAACAGAAGTGATATAGCCCTGTAAAGGGGAATAATGAAAACAGACACGGACACGACGTTACTCCTTTCGCTTCCAGTGTTATTATTTTTCGAGAACAGTTTTAAACATTACATTGTCACATACTGAGTGCTGAACATTGCACACAAACATTGTAGTTGTATCCGCACAGTAATAAGAAATGTAGCACAGGACACAGCTAGCCAGAAAGCTAAAGTGAGTATAGCTCTTAAGAAAACTCAAGTTATCGCAGAGACCACAAACACTGCCTGCTCATTCGGCAAACATAATAAACCTAAATACAGCTAAAAACTTTAGAAGTCAGAATTTTACCTGTATAGGGGAATAATGAAAACAGACACGGACACGACATTACTCTTTTCGCTTCCAGTGTTATGGAGGGACAGGAGCAACGCGTTCCACTACATCGATTCAGATGAAACCAATCGAGTAGTGATGTGTCGGTCGCAAACGATCTGGCTCTAAGAGCCGTCTCTTTGAAGTGAACGATTGGAACCGGCTCCACAATGGGAACCGTTTTTTTTTTCTCTACAGTATTAGGGTGACCAAACGTCCGTATTTCCCGGGACATGTCCGTATTTTCACGGTTTTTTAAATTATACGTTATACATGCTAGATACTGCCCATCTCCAAGAAACAAACAAAACAATCTGCAAACACAACTCCACTTCAGTTAAATCTGCTGTAACGGCAGAGGCATGCAGCTTAGCGATGCTTTAATGGAGCGTGTAGAACAGCAGCCAACGAGCCAGCCACCGCTGCTTAATGTTGCAACAAATCAGAAGGTTTAAAGTCAACAAAACGTTAAACAGACCTTTAAGCCACATTTCTTTATTCACATTCCCGTTGTGTGTCTCCAGGTCGTTCAAGAGTAGGCTGTGTGAGATGCCAGCAAAGCCACTCTCTCCAGCTGGCTGTCAAGGTCCTCTATGGTTTTGTTGCTTTCCTCATCATAACTGTTGCAGTTCTGGCATCACTAGGTGAGCTCTGGTTTACTTTTATTTATCCCTGATTCTCTCTTTGCAGAAATAACATCCATCTGATTTAAGTTAGTTGATAATTGCTGAAATAAGCATTAATGAGCAACAAGCTGCCAAGCTTTTCTGAGTCTTAATGAATTGCATGCAAAAACACAACAAAATATTTAATTTAAGGTTGACTTGGAATATGTATCCCTAAATTATCCTGGAGCTAAAACAGCGTATTTGGGCCACTGTAGATTGGGGGGGAAAAGTGGAGTAAATTTTCAGATCTCAGAAATGCACTAGAAAAACATTTATAAGTTTTAAAGGTCATGAATTTTCTTGAAACAACTTGGAAATTTCAAAATATAAAATTTCATTGTTTTTTTATTATTTCTGAGTTTAATCTCAAAATTTCTGTTTTATTCTCGCAAAGTTTTGACTTTTGGAGCTCAGAAATGTTCTTGGGGTTTTTTTCTAGAAAATTTTGTAATAAATCTAAAGATTTCTAAGATTTTTGGTGGGAATTTTCTCTTTTTTCTGTCTACTATGGTCCTAATACACCATCATAAAGATCAGGCTGTAAATAGTTACTTTATTTAGATTGTCATTCGTAAGTTAAGAGCATACACCAATTGACAAGCCACAAATATAGCTAAATATCCTATCGAGCGTATTGAGCTGTGAACTCTTAACAGTAATCTATAAAGTCAGATACATTTGCAACAACAGCAGCTTTGGAGAGTGTTGGTAAATATGTTTATTTCCTTACTTATACTGATAAACAGATTATTTTAATGATATTTATTCTTGATATCACACAAATAAATAACATTTAAATAAACTGTATGTATTTTTGAATTAAAAAGATCAGCTGTCGCATTTTGTTCAATTTACTTGATTATTTTTCAAATATGCTGGCATATTATAAAGTCAAATGTCTCTATATTAAAGGTGGAAGAGTTAATTTCATGAAACATTTTAGCACTTTAAAGTGGAAATAACTCATAAATATTCAAAAATAAAACAAAACCTACATACAAACACTATGTGTCACTTCCTCTGGGTGTCTGCATAAGAAAATGATACTATGTTATTGAATAAATTAAAATAATATGTCATCTTGACATCTAATACAACTGACAGTTGATAAATGGCAGGAGCTGAACATGTGGAAGCATTTATCCATATTTCCTCTGGGTCAGAGCTTAAATGGGCAAAATAGAATGAAAATACACACCACACATCATTGCATTCTCCCTAATGTAAACTCACACACACAAAACGCTCACACTCACTAAACTGTTAGCTCTCTCATGGGAAATATGTGAGGGGCCAAGATCTGGTCAGCTAGTAAAACAATCACTTCTCCATGTTTTGTAAGTTAATGAAAACTTAATGCATTTTGTTGTTTTGGGTTGATTTACAACCTTCTCTGCGCTCTTTCAAATATTTCCCATTTCCTGTTTACACTGAAGGTCAGTTGGTTTTTCATACATGTTTTTATCTAGCTCGTTATTCTCTCTTCTAAGAATGCAAAATACATGCGTGGATATGTATATACTTTTGTGACATTCGTTAATTTAAAAAATATTTGTGTCTTTAGTGTTCAAAAAGGTGGACAATTTGTCTGAAGAGGAATCAGCGCACAACAAGAAGATTGCAAAAGTTCAAGAAGGAATAGAGGGTAAAGTAAAATATTTTGGAAATAGTCATTTGTAAATGTTCTAAAGAATAAAAAATGTTTTGTATATCCCATAAACCTACCGTAACCTATTCAAGGAAGCATAATAGGTCACTTTTAAAACTATAATGCTAATTTTTTTACTGAGTTATTCTTTAAACATTTACCACTCAACTCACATATGGTTTTTATAAAGTCTGTAATGTTCTCTTAGCTATTGCTGTTATTAATTTTCTCTCTTGCCTCCTTTCTTATCTCAGATCTGAGGTCTGTGTCGAACAGTTCAGACTGCCTGGATGTCTCATTTTACAGTGAGGAGATCAGCAGGCTAAAGAGGGAATTTGAAGACATTCAGAAGATGATACTGGGTCAAGAGCAGGTATGATCAATCTGAAGCTAAATCCACAGTGAAAAAGGTTTTCCATTTTGTCTAAACTGCATTTAAAACCAAAAGATACACTTTGAAATATATAAAGAAGGAATGTGTTAAACTCCTATTTATTCTGAGTGTAATGAATCTCTCTTTGATTTCTGAACTACCCAGTTTCTGGATCAGGCATCCCAAACCCAAACCACCATAAAAGCAACAAGCAACCAGCTAACATGGGAAGTCCAGAACCACCTCATGTCGCTCAAACTCCTCAACCAATCTCTGGAGAGATTCACCAATCAGGTGCAGGGTTGGAAGGAGGTGATTGATGAAACAGAAGAAAAGATGAAAACTTTAACGGAGGATCAGTACGACGTAAAAGCAACAGCGCAACAAGTCAACACAACAGTAGCACTCAGGTGACTGAACAGAAGAGATATTAATTAACATTTATATATAAGTACATGAGTTTAAGTAACTAAAGCTACTTTCAGACCCAAATCCGATTTTGTGTGAATATTTGGAAGTGTAGTTCACAAATATGCGACTTGTACGCGATCTTCAGTTTGAACTGCAAACGGCCTGAAAGTTTCCCGCATGCGCAGTAGAGGGTGCTACACGTCACGTTGTAGCGTACTCAGAGCTTTGCCCGTAGACATGAGAAGAAGAAATAGTGCTCAGTGTTTGCGGAAGTAAACACGGATGCTAACAGTGTAGCATAGCTTACGATTTTAAAGTTATTGTCCGAATGGAGTCAGCACATTAACAACTTAATCCTCATTATATTCCGCCATGATTGTTGTTTTTCTTCCCGCTTGCGCGTATCAGGACGCAGAATGGTGACATTTGTCAAGTATCAATAACGTGCAGGTTCGCTGAATGTTAGCTGGCTGTTCAGATTCAGGTTGGATTAAGACACAAAAAAAGGATTTGGGTCACTTCGGGTTGTAGTCTGAACATAGCCTAATTTCCATTTCTAGTCCTATTGGCACATTGATGTGTATGATGTTTATTAATGATAAGTAAAAGTCGCTTTGGACTACCGCACACAAAAAACTTCACAAAAAGAAACGGGTAATTTGTAGTCTATAATGACTCATTAACTTTCACTTTAAGTTGATAAGTTGAAAAGAGTTAGCATAACAGCGCTAAAAATAGAGTGGTTAAGCTGTGCTAAGCTAAAAAGGCTAATTGTGTGGTTAGAAAAGCTAGCCTGTGTCCTAACCACTGTAACAAATTAATCTGCTGCATAGTAAACAAATATGTGGGTAAATAAATATGTTATTCAAGTTTTGTTTAAGAGGAAATTTCAGTTTTAGTGTGTCACCCTTCCATAGTTTCTACCTCTGCTTGGTCTCCCTAGGAATAAAAAAATCTAAACTTTGAATTCTTAAAATAGTGAATCAAAGTTAAATGTTCCATAATGGTCTCCTCTCTCTGTTGCTCAGCACTATGTGGATCGATGCCCTCCAAAAAAAAGCAGATGAAGAGACTGTCGTTCTACAGACGTTGACAAATAATTTGCAGAACTACACTCGAGTTTTGAGCGCTATCAAATCCAACACCAGCAACACCTCCCAAAAAATGCGCTCCCTTCAGAGCACAATCATAATAGATCAGCAGAAAATGGTAATGTTCTCAGATGTGATCCACGACCTCACACAACAGGTAAGACTAGATTCAAAGTCGGACAGTTTGATGAAAACATTTTTGTTTGGAGGAGAAGGTCATTTTTTAATTCAAATTATTCTACCTTTTTGTCAATTACACTATAGATGCTCATTTTCAGGGTTAAAATACTTTTTGGTACCTTAATGGAGCATTATAATGTTATTCCCTCATCAAAAACATACCTGAGGTGTTGTCTTGATTCTTGCATTCATTTTTGAGAAATCTTTTAATCTCCCATGGCAGACATTCAGCTAGGTGCTGCAGTTTCCAAGCTCACAACTCCCCCACTCAACTCCTTCAGACTAGCCTGCAACAATTAGCAAACACCTGGTGGAGCTGCTCACCTGCTGAGCTCATTATAGGAGATACTTCTTAGTGCAAAGCTGGTAAAACGTTGTTGAAGAGTTAATACAGGAGCAAGGCGGAGTCTCAAAAGGAGCAAGAATTTTTAAAGAGACATAGGCCCAATTAGGAAGTCAATTTTATTTTAAGACTTATTTGATGTATATAGCATTTTTATAACAACTGAAGTTAACATGATTACTTGATTATGCTGTAAAACTGCACTGGAAAAGACTTAATATTTCCCTTTAAGAGTTTAATATTTGAAAAAAAATTTGGTGTCTGCTTTGGTGTCCTTAAGTTTGCCTGGATACCAACATAAAGCAGCTACATTTTTCAAATGAACTACCAGTGGTTTTTAAATAACCAACCAAGCTGCACAGGTGTTTCCTTTTCTTTGTTCCATGACTCTACAAGTCAGTGTTTTATTTACATTTATCACAATTTAGGCATATCATGTTACAACATAGGAGTTTCACATTTTTATGTGCAGACTGTCTATCATCACCACATGTTACCACTGAACCATGAAACTGGCATTCCTTTGTAAAGGTCAACCATTGCAGCATTTCCCTGGTGGGTCAGCAGCTTCATGCTGACTTAATTTACCCTTGGCGCCTTGATTGTTTTAGAAACCAAACAGAAAGATGAAGAAGTCATTTTGTAAAAGAGGCTAGTTAAAGATGGAGCAGTAGTTTTTTTTTTCTTAATTAATACAAGTCCAGGTTGTAAACTTGTGTGATTCATTCCTGCAGGTTATGAACCTCCAGATGCAGCTCGACAATGTGACGTCGCTAATGGATGAAAACGAGGAGAATATGCATGATCTTCAGTATCACTCCAGGTGACATAAATACCATACCAACTTTATTTATAAAGCACTTCATACACCATGAGGACCGAGGTGCTGTAACACAATCACAAAATACAACACAATACAGTATAGACAAGAGAAAAAAACACAAATTACATATGAATTCACAGACAGAACAAAACAAAGCGAAAAAACATCTCAGATTGTGTCAAACGCCAAGGAAAAGAGATAAGTCATTAGCAGGGACTTAAAAGCAACAGGTGAGGAGGCCTGTCTCATGTCCAAAGGAAGGTCATTCCAAGGTCATTCCATAGCTTAGGAGCTGCCACAGAAAAAGCACGGTCCCCTCTGAGCTGCACTTAGCTTTTGGCACCTGCAGGAGCAACTGATCAGCTGACCTGAGAGAATGAGAAGGTGTGTAAGGATGTAGCAGCTCAGACAAATAGGAAGGGGCAAGACCATTTAGAGCTTTGAAAACAAATAAGAGAATTTTAAATTAACACATTTCATTCAGTGATTTCTTTTTTTAAATCATCTTGCAACCATTCTCTAGTATTTCTCATAGACTAGCTATAAGTATCACTTTACATCACGTGTCACACAAAACAAAAATGTTTAATATAACAACTCTAGATAAAATATATGGTTGAATAGATTTGGCTCACTATTTGGCAAGAAGCTATTAGATTTTGTCTCTTTCACACCCTTAATTAATGCATAATTAAAAGTTATTAATGATTTGTAAAGTGCTTACAGATTAATTAATAACAATAATTAGCCTTATTGCAAAGCAGCGGTGACAAACTCATTTTCATTTTGGGTCAAATCAAGATCCTGAATGTTCTTAAAGGGCAGATTGTCCCTGAATGTATTTATAAAACCTGTTCACAAACTGTTAAAATATCAATGAATCCTTAAAACTACATATTATTGAACATCTTTTCAGTCCCTCTAGGATTTTGTTATTCTTTTTGTCAGTTTTCCAGTAAAAATCAAAGTGTTTGTGGTAATAACTTGAAAATATTTGCGCTTATTTAAAGTGTTTTGCCCCCCAAATTAATATTTTCTAATCGTATATGTTCACAGATTGGTGAGAAATACTTTGATCAACTCAGACTAAATGTAAACTATTTATTTTAGGTACTACGAGAACCGGACAGGTGAGCGTTTCTCAGCTTTAGATGGCCGTCTGAACTCCATCGAGATGGAGATTGAAACCATCGCCTCAAGCATCAACGCCACGGTCAGCCACGTCCAGAGCATGTACAAGTACATCAACGTGGAGAGCTCCTCCTGCAAGAGTCGCCTAGGCAGACACACCGAAGACCTACAGGTGCTAAAAACGGCAAAAATATATCAGGAGTTTTACAAAAATAGATATAAACACATAAGATCTTTGATTTCATCATCATAATTATCAAAAGCATTGGAAACATTGCATTTTTTTAAAACTCTTAAGTTGTTTTTGACTTGTTTTAATTTGCTTGCTTATAAAATTAATGGCAGCAATGTCTCCATCCATAAAACCTGGAGTAAGGAGTCAAAAAATAGCTGTAAACGATGCAAAGAAAAATAATTTTCTTCTGAAGGAAAGAAATAGACAAATTATCTGCAAAAAAAATAATAATAAAGAAACTGCTTTCTAAGAGGATGGAAAACATTGATTATTTAACTGGATTTGTTCAGTGACTAAATGCAAGAAAGACACAAAGCGAAACGTAGAAGCCATGGGAAAGGTACTCTTTATGAATTAAAAACCCCTGAAAACTGAAAGAGAAAAGTACACAGAATCACTGAGCTAGGAATATTTACTATGGGGGGAAAAAAGCGAAGTAAATTGCAGCAATAGCTCCATTGTTGACTCCTGGAGCAGAAAGTTTAAGTTTAAAATGACTGATGTTAGTAAGGACATGTATTCAGTTTGTATCTTTTTCCAGTTATTCCTGTATCATAGTATTGCTCTATGTTATCTAGTTTACCTATGTTTTCCTCTTTATGCAGAACATGAACACCACCGTTTTCTTACTTCTCAACTTGGCCAGCACTCTGAAGCAGCAGAACATGCTGCTGAATGTTCGGCTAGACATGGATGTGAGGAATCTGTCGATGGTGATGGAGGAGATGAAGCTGGTTGATGTTTTTCACTCCAACCTCATAAATAATTTCACTATTCTTAAAGGTACAGCTGGTTTTGAAATATGTTAGGAAAACCAGAACTATGGAAAAAGATTAGGGCGACTTAAAAGAAACAAAAAACAAACGAGTTCAGATTTTTGATCTCAGAAGATTAAAGTCAGAAAAATGTCTTGGGGAAAAAAAGTCATAAATCTGAGATGAAAGCCTGAGCGGTTCTGGATTTCTCAGATTGTGCTTTTTCAAAATTCTCACTTTCTTTTTTGGGATTCTGACTTTTGATGTGAGACGATTTAAGTCAGAATTCTGAAAAAAGTAGTCAGAATTTTGAGATTAAAAACAAAATTTTGAAAAAAAAGCCATAATTCTGACATTAAAGTAAGAATTTTTTGTAAGTCAGAATTTTGAGATTAAAGTCAACATTTTTGAGAAAAATGTCATAATCTTGAGATTAGTCATTCTACATTTTAATACCATAATTAAAATTAAAATTCTGAGATTAAAGTCAAAATTCTGTGAAAAACGAAAATCAAATTTCGGAAAAAAATTAAATAAAAATTCTGAATTCTCTTTATTTTCCAGTGTCCCTAATCCTTTTCCGTAGCAGAACATTGTGGTTCCACTCTAATTCTCAAATTAACTTCCTGATGTTTTCTTTTCAGGCGTTCCTGGGCCACCTGGGGCCAAAGGAAACCGTGGTGAGACTGGCCCAAAAGGACCCTTGGGTCTTACTGGCAGTAAAGGTGACAGAGGCCCTATAGGAGGCCGTGGAACCATTGGCGTGAAGGGTGCGCTTGGTGTTAGAGGATCATCAGGAGAACCGGGCCCTATTGGCAGCAAAGGGCCCCCAGGTGTAAAAGGAGCCAAGGGGTCAATCGGTCTTCCAGGCCCCAAAGGGGAAACGGGCCAGAAAGGGGATTTGGGGCCTTCTGGTTCTGATGGCATCCCTGGATTTGAAGGACCTCCAGGAATCCAGGGCCATGTAGGACTACCAGGTATCACCGGACCTCCAGGACCGAGAGGAAAACCTGGGCCAACAGGACCACCTGGACCACCAGGTACACCTGGACCTCCTGGCTTACCGTACAGGCATGAGCCTCAGCAACAAACCGTGACTCCTGCTGCTGGCTCCAAGAGACAGTAACTCTGAGTCTGAGTGCGATGTTTTCATACGCAGAAGCTGAGGAATGACTAACATTTTGAGGAATGACCATTCAGGAACTAAAATACTGATATTAATTGAAGACACACAAGAATTCATCCATTGGATTGTGCAAAGCCATGAAGACTAAATAAAAAATACAGCACACCAGTTTCACAATGGAATTTGACAAAACGTGGTGATGATGAATGGAATGAGGAAGACCAAAGCAGCCTTCTATAGACTCAACTATTGAGTGAAATTTTATCTTTTTCGATTTGTATGCTTGAGTTTTTCATATGGCACATGTGTATCAACCAGATTAACTAAAAATGATAATCTTAATAGGTCTTTATTTCAGAATGTACCAGAATAAAAGAATGTGACATAGAGGTTTGTTAAGCCAAGAAAACATTTAAAAGTAGGATGGTAACCATGAATTCAGAAAGAATCAAATTATTTACTATAAACAGAAAGATGTCCAATTTGAAGCACTTTATTATCTCTAAAACGTGAAACCTAAAGAGATTTCAGAGCGGGAACTCTGAAAACATTTTTATTAACTTGCTGATTTGTAAAGAAAATGAAGAAATTATTCAGTTTGTTTTCTTTTTTTAAGATATATTTTTCATATATTACAGCTTGTGAGGTGACACTGACTAACAATAAATAAACAATTGGGTTTCTCATGGAAACATGTTATCTGATGCATTTAAGAACCATTTCATGTGCCACCTGAAATTTTCTCACAAATACAAGAAAGTTTTAGGTGTTCACAGGAATGTACCATGTTATGATCAGATATCTTCTCGCTGTGAATTGTTTAATGGCTGCACAATGACATCAGACTTCCAGAAAACATTAAATATAATTGATAATGTGATCTAAAATGTCAAACATAAGATAAACAGTTAAAGTTGGACACTAATGAATAATGTGTTTTTCTGCGTAAACTGTGAACAAAGAAATTGCAGTGAAGAGTAGTGGCATATTGAGGAAACAGCTGATTTTATTTTAGGTTGATTGGAAAGCAGAAGACGGTCATCTTCACTATCGCCTGGTAAGCGCTGCCCCACACAAACTTATCAACTTTTATGATGTTTTATGACATTAGTTCCTCCGTTGGTGATCAGTTGAAAGGTCTGTGGATTGCTAAATTAAAGGAAAATACGTAAACAAAGACGTAACGAGCACAGCTTAGCTAGCTCCGCCATCTTGCTTGATGACAAATACTTGGTGGAAACGGGCGTCAGCTCCAGTGACGTGTGGCTTAATAAGTAAAAATAAGAAAATATATTTGTCCACTTGAATTTTCCATAAAATGCTTTTTTTTAATTGTTTTTTTTTTCTAAATTTTGCGGTTCAAAATCGCTGAATTTACGCATTGCCTGTTAAAATACGTGAATACGTGAAAAAAGACCCGGATGAGTCAGTGCAGTTCTATGCCTCGCCTCTGGGGGCAGTGCTGAGTCCCATAGACACAACGAGCAACCTGTGCTCTTCTACTGAAAACAGTAGGAGAAATTACATACAGACAGAGCAGAACCGTCGAAGGCCACTCTGGCTGCCAGATTTTTGAAAATGAAAGAAAAATGAGGAACAAGGAGTTTTTTTTAATATATATATATAAATATTTGTGGAGAAGGATAGAGGCTTGGACGTCATATAAAATAAAGGTAAGATCGCACATAATTTTCAATTTAAATCAGGAACGAGAGGTCAGCCAAACAAAACATTAAAACAACTACATATTATTTTACTTTTCTTGCTATTATATTGTCGGAAGCTTTAATTAGTTATGACCAAAGTTAATATATAGCTTCTGTATTGGGTTTTGTCTGTCATGAACCTCACCGCACGTCACTGGTCAGAGTCACTAGTGATTCCTTTTCAAAAAGTTTCTAAATCTAGCTACTTCCTTAGCCATTATTGACCATTTGCAACTACGTCACTTGATCGTTCCAGGCGCCATGATGACGTCAGAAGTGAGGGACAAAACATGGGTAAATCTAACATAACAGCAGTGCTACTATCGGATAAATTATTTTTCTGTAGTTTATAAAATGAACCTGTAACAATAATAGCTCATTTCTAGGTTAACCTGAAGAAAAGTTATTAAAAAAATTTGAAATTGTACTCAATTTAATAATAAAGAGGCAGGCTCAAAAATACGCTTATAAAAATGTCTATACTGCAGCTTTTCGTTTATGTATTCATAAACTCTCACGTTGCCCAGCCGTTTATAGCTTTTGTGTCCAATTTAGTGACGGGATTTGACACTTTGGTTCATCACACACAGAAACATCTACCAGCTACGTGCCGCCACGATGAGCTCCGCCACCCATTGGTTGAGACCAGGAGGACATTAAATACATTTTCCAGTTCGTCTGTAAAGCTGCACATCTAAAGCACAGTTGCTCGCAGTGTTCAGGTTATCTGCTCAATTGTATAAATAGTCCCAATGCACTCTTTCCCCGCTGTTCACTCTGAACCAGCGGGGAAAAACTGCCGTACTTCAGGCGTCTTGCCAGTCATTTTAAGGATGCTTATTGGTCCCCCAAAAACAATAAAAACCTGGACATTATCATCAATCAATAAAATCCTCCCAGACCGAACTTAAAAACTGGACGTTATGCTGCTTTCATCAACAACTCAGGCGGAAGTGAGCGCTCAGTAAACCTGCCGGAACACTGTACGGAAAAATAATAAAACATCATTTAATGAAGCTTCGAGGCAGATACATTTTCTCAAGGAATTTTAATAATTGAGGTACTTGAATCATTTGAGGAATTGTTTCAGCCCTAATATGAACATTAATCTTCTTGTAAAAAATGTTTGCTGCAAGTGCGCGGTTACGCCAAGAGCTCACAGTTAGTATGATTAACGGCTGCAATCCATCGCCGCTGCGTCTTTCCTCATTAAAAGTTATACAAAAAAATGACAACTTGGTTTGCATCCATGTCTGTGCAGTCGACTTCGCAGCACCCTATGACCATTTTTAAAGTAAAATCAACTAAATAAAAGCGATTTTAGATTACTGGCTGCCTGTTTTTTGATAGGCTTTAAAGAAGTTCATTGGTTGTTTTGACGTCTGTCATGGCAGAGCGGCTGATTTCTGAAGAGCATGACTTCATGTGAAAAGGGTCAGTAGAAGAAGTTTAGAAACGGATGTATTGCTCTTAGTCTTATCACCAAGTACCTCATAGTACCATAACGCTCCACCTCCCAAAAAAAATAAAACACTCACCAGAAGCCTGGTCCTCTTACAGCTGTCCCTCCCAGCTCCACATGCAGAGTGCAAATGGATACTCTGCGTAAAGTCCCTGTTGGCTGATCACATTTTGGAAATAAAATAAATGAAAGTACTTCACAAATTTCCAAAACATGAAACATAAAAAGACAAATATGTCACAAATCTGTATATTTGTAAATATATGACGCGACAAACATCTAAGTATCAATTACGGTTAATGCGACAGTAAAATGTCTGTCTTCTTTATTCATTTATCTCTTAAAAAATGTTTTAAAAGTGTAATCTATTGTTGTGATGAAAAGCGACTGCTTTGCATTGAACTTCAATAAAAAGATTTTTTTTCTATTTTGTTTTTTTTTCCATGATTCGAAAGCATCTGGGAGGGGGGAGAATTTGTTAATAATCAAAAGCACATGTCACCTCTTCCCGTTAGGCTCTGGTTATATTTAGCTTGTTGTTATAACTTACTGCATGCAGTCAAAAATGTGGCCCATGATTCACTTTCAGTTCACGGTTCTGCGTTGCTTTTGCATGCAAAATATCATCTGGTTTATGTTCCAGTAAAACTAATTATCTAAACTGGGTAGGATTTGTGAATGCTTGTGTGAAGACAGACTTTAAAACAGATGTGAAAGAAAACAAATGAATGTCTTGTTTGCAGAAGACTTTCCTTATCCCCTTGAATTGTGACTTTTAGGCATTTCCCTCTTTTTCTGTGTTTTAAGTAAGAAATCTGAACCAAAACAAAAACGTATTTCCTTTCTTTCTGAAATTGTGAGACTTCTCTGTACTTGAATCATTTGTTCTGAATCCCTTTCTGTTTTCACAAGAGGCAGAAGCAAACTAAAATATTGTGGTTTTAGATTTATTAGCACTAGAATAATTTAAGTGAGCAGCACTGTTTGGTCTAGTTTCTAGTGCGAATATCTCAGCAAACTTGAAATAAGACAAACTAACTTACAAATATCTTTTTAGCAAACTATAGAGATTTGTTTTAAGTTGATATTTTCTTAATATTGATGAAAAAGTACTTTTTCTATTGGCAGATAGAAAAGTTGTTTACATTGGGCTGAAAGAAAATGTTTGTTTTTGCCAAATAGCCCTAAAACTATTAATGCACTTGTAGTAATAAAAAACATTTTTGATTTATGAATGTTTTCCATTATTGGAAAACTTAGAATCCACACTTTCAACATGTGTAAATAACAGCCATTCACATTTGTTGCTTTTAGAAACAACGGCATCCTTCACTTTAGGACGAATAAAGACATTAAGTTAAGAGACTAATATTTTAATTTCAGGCTGTATATATTAAGATGTGGTTTTATTGTGGGGCAATTTTAAATTAGGTGGCCAGTGAGTGTTTGTTAAATAGGTTGAGTAATCCTCAGCCTGAGAAACGTTGGTCTAAACCAACGTCTTGGTGGTCAGATCCAAATTATTCCCTGATGTAATCCGTCGTAAACATGTGACAGCACTGCTTTTGGTTAGAACCAGCAACAGACAATTACAGTGTCACATCTCAGTTCATCCAAGTGCAAACACAACATTACATAACTGATTTGGAAACAGGCAGCAATCCTGTTGGCAGCAAATATGTATCCCAGAACATCTGATGTTAGCCTGGGAGCAGACGGCAGAGGTGCTACATCCCTTAAATAATTATTTTCAAATGGAAATAAGGACATTATGAAACTGTTTTTTGTCCATGGAAGAAGTCTGCACATATAAAAAAAGCTTTCATGTATTCCTCCTTGTAAATTCAGGCTTGTCGATGTTCCAACGAACACACCTAATGGCAAGATTTATGCTGGCTCGGCTGGAGGAACCGTTCCAACTTTAAATACTTGCTGGAGATTTTCTTGTAGTTTAACTCAAGGTTGCACTTTTCACTGAGTAATACAGTGAAAGACGTTCACATATAAAAATAAAAAAAGGTTTCAGGAACTTTTGCATGATACGTTCTAGTTGTTTTCCTCTGTGAATTATTATGTTTACTGGTGTCAGAAAGACGATGAGCCACGACTGGAAAACCATAATTAAATGGCTCCTCTGTTTGGCAAACAATGTGCAAAAACACAAAATCTTACCAAGTAATTTTGATCAATTTTCTACTGCAAATATCTTATTACACAAGTAACTTTTCAATAAGATGTAGAGATTTGTTTTGAGTTGATAATTTATTAATATTGATGAAAAAGTACTTTTTCTATTGGCAGATAAATTAACTTACAACATGGGAAAAGTGTCTTGTTATAAGTTAAATAAGTTAGTCGGCGTGTGGCGCAGTGCTGCTCACCTTCTCTTCTTCTTAAGGCATTCAGTAAAGCCACAGACCTAAATATATCGTAATAGTGTCAGAAAAACAAAAGTTCTGCAACTCAAGATTTTCTTTCGAGTGACCCGGTTTTAAGACATTTATCCATTATTATTTTTAAAAACAATCCTTTGGTAAGCTAAACTTATGTGTAGCATTTTGAGCTCAGGACCTTGTTTACATGCAGTACCTTGCATGCCACTAGAGGGCGCCAGCAGACACCACTCTTTACTTATTACCATAAATAAAGAGAGTTTTGTAATTATAAGCTGACCACAAGTGGATTTACCAGACATCAATTGGCCTGGCGTCTCTAGTAAAGAGCCTTTATTTTTTGTAAAATTGGTGGCAAATCAATAAAAGTAAAAAAAAGCCTCATAAAGGCAAAAACAACTTTGTCTGAACGGAAAAATAAAACAATTAAATGTGGTTTATTGAAAATCAGATCTTTCTCTGTTCAAATACTTTGTTGCTTAATGACTGGATTTGTGATATTCAGATTGTTTTGTCTCAGAAACCTGGCAACAGAAAGAGGATAAAAGAGTCAACTCCTTAATTATTTACATTTTCACATTCAGGATGAAGGACACCAGTGGTTTAGAAAGAGTAGCAGCTATTTGTTCATTCGGGTTTATTCATTACAATCCTTAGTTTTCCTCTAAAGAAGAAAAAATAAATGATAGTATTTCCCTAGAACCTTTTAAGTGTGACTATTTTTGATTACTTTGAGAAATATTCTAATGTTGTATAAAAAGACGCTTCACCACCTTATTTATAATCATTAATGGAGAAGAATAAAAATAATTATTTTCAGTACAGCTGTCAAACTAACAGTCATTGCTTCCTGGATGCAGTGGTGAGTTTATGGGATTATTTGTGAATAAAATTTATCCTATTAAAAGTAAACTTGTTGGCATCCTGCCTCGGCCTGTCACAATAACTAAAGGACGATTAATCGTCCCAGAAGTTATCGCGATAAACGATAATATTGTTGCTTTGAGACAATTTGCTAGTAATATAATGGTAATAATGGCATAATAACGCAAGAACACATTCTCAAAGATCAATAATCTGTAATAATCCATTTAACACTGGAACAAAAAGACATTTTAAATAAACAAACAAAACAACAGAAACAGCAAATAAAATGAATTATAAAGTCTTTGGAAACTAAATTATCATTCAAAAAAAGGTTATTTGAGACCAAAACTCCAGACTGAAAGAGAAAAACAACAAATCATGAAATTGTAAATTATTGATTTTGTTTTAAATTATCATGCAATTAATTGATTTATTTCTTATTGTGACAGGCCTACTCCTGCCACACGTGATTACTTCATTATCAATTAGTGAGGAAGCACTGATATCAGCCGTAGAACCGGATCTATAACTGTTCTGATTCAGTTGAGCTTAGTGAGAAAAAAATATTCAACTAAACCTGCAATTTGCAAGTTGGACCAAATTATTCAATAAAGCATTCCTTTTGATTATTGCCCCCATTTGAGACACAATTGATCTGATCGCAGTAGAAAAGGTAGCTGTAATTACACCTAAGAAACCTTCGTTCAATCAAGATGACGTAATAAATTACAAACATTTATCTAATACTTCTTTCTTAAATAAAAACCTTGAGAAATGAGTTGCTAATCAACTGTGTAGCCATGTAAACATTGACCAAGGAATGCTGTTGACAACTAAAGCAGTAATACTGAAGTATTTCAAGAAATTATTGGTTTGTTGCCTTAGCTGGCCTGAGTATTTTAGCTAATCTCATTGACATCCATTGGAATCTTTCACTGAATTGATAGTTAATTGATTCGTTTCAGTGATTCAGGACTCTTTCCAAACCAGTGTGACAGCTGTTGTTTATTCTGTGTGAGTTCAGTCATCAGACCTGCAGAAGGAATGTGACACATTGAGACATTACCTAACCTCCACAAACATACACAACCTGAGACGTTAGCTAAGCATTGACTTTGACGGGCCTCCAAAGAGCTCATTGCCTGCACAGCTGTACAAACAACCTGGGAGTTTCAATCAGGCTCAGGTAACCAAGACTGAAGTCACACCTGCTCCAAAGTGAGTAACTCAGGAAATAAAATAAAAAAACTCTGACTTTTAACATGTTATTTTTATATCAATATGATAAGTACAGGTTGGGCCTTAAGGAGAATGTAAAATGTATATATCTTTTATATTTCAGATATCCAAGAACATCTGTTTGACTAAAGAGCAAAGAATTGAAATTATACTAATGGTCGGATTGGGAAGCAGATGAATGGTTGCACAAAACTTTAACAGAAAACATGGAACGAGCTTCACAAACACGACACTGGCAAATTTTTGCAAGTTTCAGAAAACTGGAAATGTTGCAGATCAACCAGGAAGTGGTCCAAGACGCGCAGCGATTACACAAAAATAAAAACGGCTGTCCAATATGACGTTTATATTTTCTGTGTATGGAAACTTGAGGCCCACCCTGTATATCTATTGACCCTTTGCAAGCGACTGTCTTCAGAGTTCACACGCGTCGAACTCGAAGCATCGGACACGTTTTTGACGCGCTAAACGTGTTTGGTTTGAACGCAGCATCAGTTCTACCTGCAAACGTTTTACAAACAGGAAAACGACAACAGAGGAATGATATTCCTCCCATCCCCAGTGGAGGGAACTTGTCCCACATTTCCAATTGTGAGTTAAAAGAAGATAAAATTGGATCCAATTAAAGAGATTTGTTTTTTGCTTACATGTGGGCGAGCTGTTTACCTGCAGCGTCTTGGATTTTGTAATTACAGTGGAAGATGATCTGCCTCCTGTTTAGCTTCTCCAAACAGCTCATTTGAATGTAATTGCTGGATGTTTTTGGTGCTGGGTACCATCACTGCTGTCTGGGAGCGATGCAGTGGTGGTCTTGTTGTGGGTTGGTGGATTTTCTCTGCTAAACCTGCCTCGTTCTGTCGAAGCCTTGTAAGACTTAAGGTTTTCATTATGAGCTTTGACGGTAAAAACCAATAATCTGATGGTTTAAATCTCATTTAAACTCATTTTTATGGAAATACATTTTATTTATAAACACTCATTAGACCAATTTGACAACTTTGGCTGCTCTTATACCGTTTTCATTCAGGTAAAAGTTATTTCATCATATATTACGGGATAAAATACATATTTTCTCAGTTATTACACGTTCTAAATCCAGTTTCTGGACAGATGTCAGGACAGTAACAGTGTTCAAGCTTTCTTCACATCTGTAGCTGATTTTTCCAGGATATATTAGAGATGTTACTGGGCGAGGAGATGGGCCTCAGTATCATCTGTGCAGCAAAGGGAAGCAAAACCCTTTTAAAGATTGTGAGAATAAACCATGCAAAAGCCTTCGAAGGCTGGGGAATAACTCATATAAAACCTCACTAAAATGAGGTCTGGTTCTTTAAAAACTTGGCCCACCACATGACCCAGTCCAGACAAACACTCATACCCTAAGCTAAGCCTCGTCCAGTTTTTGGGAGGAGTTGCAAATATAAAATTGTCTCCTTTTCCGTCTCTGTGTTTAGATTAACTGAAATCCAGCTGCTCTGGATGGAAAGTGCAGCTCTGACACTTTGCTCTACCTCTGTGCTGTCTGCTTTTTGTCCTTTACACTCTTTCTTTTTTTCTTCTTCTTGTGAGTTGAGTCAGCAGCCGTTAAGCACATGGGAGAAAGGCCGGTCAGTTCATATTAAAATAACCTCGGTTTCACACATAAACTGCTGCTCATGTCCTGGTTTTACTCAGTAAACAACCACAGACACGCACATTAACTGTCAACATAAAGTATAGTTGTAGTGTTATGGAAAGTCATTTGGAGGTCAGTGTCATAAATCAACCAGGCGTCATTAAACAGACAGAAATATAATTCGTCAACCTTCCCTTCACACCAGTTTTAGAGAGCTACATAACTTTAGCTGCGTACTTTGACTGTATTCTGCATGGAGGAGCGTAAAAGCTGCCAAACCGTTTAGAAAATGCAGAAAACTTCTAGATCCAGTGGAGGTGGACCTCGGTGCTAAAGCATCTAATCCAGGGGTGGCAAACTCATTTTGGTTCTGGGCCAAATCCAGACCATAAATGCTCTTAAAGGGCCGGTTGTGCCAGAATGTGTTGATAAAACCTGTTCACAAACTGTTAAAATATCAATTAATCCTTCAAATTAAATAATATTATTGAACATCTTTTCAGTTCCTCCAGAATTTTGTGATTCTTTTCGTGATTTTTTTTTTCCCAATAAAAATCCTCTGTGCTGTTTGTGTTTGTGGTACTAATTTGGAAATATTTGCACTTATTTATTACTTTTTATTCCTCGCTGTAAAGATCATGGACTATAATCTGACATCAGTTAAGACTGAGGCAGCTGTTTAGTACAAGTAAGAAAGTTTTTGACAATTTTTGAGAAAAATCTGCAATAAACTCCCAATTATTGATTAGTGCAAAAAAGAGCACAAGAAACTGGAGGAACTGATTGGTGTAATTTGGCAGTAAACAGATAAAAACTGCATTGATTTGATTGATAACATCATATGGCTCACTTAGTGTTTAGTCTAGAATCTAGAGGGCCACATAAAAAGCTATGGTGGACCAGATTTGGCCCACAGGCCTCGAGTTTGACACATGTGCATTAATCTGTGGCCTGCCTACATTGGTGTGTGTTGATTGTCATAAAATTGCGGTTTGACAAACCACTCTAACCTCCTGCCCAAACTGCGACCTCGTCCCAGCAGGTTGGTGGGACTCCAAGTAATTTATTTTAAGGTTCTTGGCAGTTCAGCTGGTGTTCATCACATCCCATCACTGCCATGCCTGGAACAAAATTTAATCCAAAGCTGCAAAGCAAAAAGAAGAAAACTTGAGCTCAATTTTCTTCTTTGCAAAATGTAAACAATAACGTAATAAGCAGTGTCAGATTTGAGCAATTCTAGGATTTTGTCTTTGATAAAAGAACACAAACCGTTTCTCCCCCTAGCGATAGACTCTCACATTTGTTTTGGGTGAGATTCTGGTTTTTCATACACAAATTAGATATTGACAGCTGGTTAAAAACTTCAAACTATTAAGTCCTTAATCTGACACTAAGTGGAATAAATCAGAAATGTACTTCAGATAAATAAAAAGATTCATTTTGAAAATATACATTCGTAAACATAAACTGCACACACAAACACAAGTGTCTGCCAGATGGAGCAGCAGGATCCCACATGCTTAAAAAGGATAAAAAATGATCTGACAGAACTTCACAGCCTCAGAGGAACTGGTCTGAATTAGCTGCTCACTCCTAATCAGACTGCCATCTGATCATAAACCCAAAGAGAAAAAGTTACTGGATGAGGTAAAGCATGTGTGATGAACTGATCTGGATGGGGTTCTGAAGAATGTGCAACATTATAATACAGCGGAGAAAATGTTTGAAGCAAAGCTGGAGTAAAGATTTATTTGAGTAGACAGTTTTATTTTTGCAATAGAGGAAATTTTTATTGTTTTTTTGCAAAGTTACAAAAGATCAGGGGAGTTCAACTGGAAAAAGAATAATTTAATAACATAATATAACTCAGAATAAATGGAAAGTGTCAGATCAACCAGGTTTTTAAGCTTAGTATTCAGAGCTTGTTTATGCAACGCTTATTACATCTTATTACAAGTTATTACAACAGGAAGTCCTACAAGCTTTTACTTATGGGGTCTGTATGCAAGAGAAACTGCATTAAGAAAGGATTTTAGATTAATACCAGAATTTTTTTTAGAAATAACTTGAGAAATTTTTGAGTTTGAAAAGTCAAAAATTTGCAAGAAAAAAAACAACTGTAAATTTATTATCTTGAAAAGTTGAAAATCAGCTAGAATTTTTTTTACATTTTATAGAAAAAAAACTTTTTTCTTGAAAATTTTGGACTTTTCAAACCCAGAAGTTTCTCAAATTTTTTTCTAAAACATTTCTGGGATTAATCTAAAAATTAGGTGGAAATTTACTCCTCTTGTCTTTTGTAATGTGCCGTCATACGTGGAATCATTACTTTGTAGTATTTTGGATTTTAAATTGATGTCGACTAAGACATTCAAACCTGAAATCTGATGGACTGTGCACAACTTAATTCAGGAAACTATCAAAAACACTTTTCCCCTGACAACACAGTGAACATGTTGACTCCTAAAGGTCAAACACGTGAGGTTTGACCTTTGGGGCCTAGTTATGGTCGAATGCTTTGCATGCACACTAAAGCATGCCTGTATTCAGAAGCGCACACTGACATAGGGCCAGCCTCTCTTCTACAACAAATGCAAATTATGCTGTTAAACTCAGATTATTAGTGTAGTTGTAGCTTGATGGAGTCTGCATGCATGTGTAACTCCTCTATGTTCATCTCAAATCCAGGATTTATTCTAACAAAAGAAGAAGTCAAGTTGGTGGCTAACGTCAGTCCAGCATCCTCTGCCACTAAACATTAAATAAAATATAATAAATAACCTTAAACAAACTACAACGCAATAGGTCCCAATGAGTAGCTAATAGCAGTTAGCAGCAGTTAGCAGTTGTAAAATTAAACATGGCTAAAATGCACAACATAAATACTGATAACAGTTAAAAACCTATACAAAACACAGCAAAATTACTCACGAAACACTGTATATGATTAAAAAAGGTCTAAAATATATGTTATAGTATAATACAGTAATACAGTATGTAGCAGTTACCAGCGGCAACAGAAAAAGGAGCGGAGTTGTCGGTTACTGGTTGCTATGGTAACCACCAACGGTAACAACTTAAATCAGCAATAAACGTCTGACTTGAGAAACAACTTCTTGATTAAACAAAATAAATTCAAGGAATAAATAAACATGTTTTGACAAACTTCACATCGACAATAATGTTAAAATAAAACAGAATGATTTAGGACTTTATTCTTAAATGCGTGATGACTAGATATAAATATATATGTTTCTTGTTGCGTGTGACGCAACAAGAAACACTGAGAGGGTTCACTGCTCTCCTCAGGGGTGTGTGTGTGTTCTTGTTTTCCCCCCTGCGTGGGGACTTTGGCCTGACTCTATACACACACGTGGGGACCTGTTTACCCATAGGGACCAAATTTGAGGTCCCCACCGGCACAACCCCATTTTGCAGCAGAAAAATTGGGGTACAAGTATGTGTGTGTGTGGGGGTGTGTGTGTGTGTGTGGTCCTCCTCCGGCTCGTGTTTGGATGACCACCACAGGCGTGGTGTGGGCTGTTTCCAACGTGTGTGTGTGTTTTTGTGACCACCACTGGG
Organism: Brachyrhaphis roseni; assembly: GCA_903066815.1. Taxonomy (NCBI): domain Eukaryota; kingdom Metazoa; phylum Chordata; class Actinopteri; order Cyprinodontiformes; family Poeciliidae; genus Brachyrhaphis; species Brachyrhaphis roseni. Next base: position 37,011 of record CAEFZY010051562.1, read on the forward strand.
CCGGTAGAGGCTGCTGTGACTGGAACCGCAGCAGATAAACCCACATGGTCAGAACCACCACCGTCCTCTCACCGGCTCTTCCACAGGGATAAACACACACACTACATCTGGTCCACAACTCCTCTCTTCTTTCTTGGACATTATTCAAAAGTAGGGTGAAAATAGAAAACTAAATACAAGTTTAGAACCAGATTTTTGTCCACTAAATGAGAGTAAAGCCTTCATGCCATCCATACAGACTGCAGGGCACCGTTGATAATTTTACCAACTCTCGGGAATCAACAGCAAAAAAGAAATCCTTTATTTGCAACAGATGGTATGTTGGAGAAAATTACAATGTATTTCCTACAATGACATATAGATAAAAAAAAGATGTCTTTACTTTCTGTTAGCACTTACTTTTACCAACTGACACAAACTTTGATGGCAGTTTTTGATTAACAATGACCAACCCACAAGCTCCACTTGATGTTTTTATAAATCTTTCTTAGACATTTAGTTGGGTTTATTTTAATTGTCTTGGTTTCCCTCCAAGATCTGTTACTTTTATGAGAAGATCTTAGGTAAGATGTACACAAACACGCATGAACATTTTTTTAAAATTATTCTACTCAGTCGCACTATTTTATGTTGTAATTTTGCCCTTATGTACAGTATGTTTGTGAATCTATGTCATTTTTTTTCTTCTACACCAAAATTTCCCCACTTTGGGACATTAAAAGGATATTTCTGTTCTATTCCAAAGAAAATCTTTCTGTGCCACCTAGTGGTGAACTGGAGGCTTCACCAGTGGACTGCCTGAGATCTGACCTCTTGCATCTGTGGTTTTTATGATTGTTGCCAAGAACAGGCAGATAATTTCACTTTTGTTCCTCTTGCTTTGGTGTTAAAACACATATATATCCAGTATACTGCATTATATTTCTGCTCAGCTGGAAAATACAGTATTGAGTTGATTGTTTTTGTGTGCTCTAGAACTTTATACATTGTGATTACATCTTTACTGGAAACACTGGGGGAATAATCCTTCTTCCAGTAAGTGTTGGCTCTGCAGCTGAGTCAAGACTGAGTCACTCACCATCTGCAGCCACAAACAGAACAGAACCAAAACCAGTACAAACCCACAAAAATTACAGATGTTTGGTAAAGTTTACACTTTATTCTCACAGGATGTTTTAAAAGTGTATTTTAGTCACTTAGTGTTCATATTATTTGTCAAATCTGCTTGGAAGTTTTGGGTTTTGCTTTTACAGTGCCATGAACATTTACTAAAATGCTTGAAGTTTTTTTTGTACCTCCTTTACCATCTTCACTACTGCTACTACTGCTAAACATTTATGAATTAATTTATCACATTTCCAGCTGTTTTAGTCATTTTTAGCTAAAAACCCTGGAAGACATTTCATGTTTCGCTTAAACATAAATTATTGCTCTGACTCCAGAATTTGACAGATTTTTGGCAAGCAGCCATTTGCACATCAGCGTACATCTGTCTTATGTTCTCTTGTCTTTTTCATTTTGAATAGAGGCAAGAATAACACTAATCAACAAAAGAAAAGAAAAGGTAAGTGCATGTAAAATACATTAATTTTATAGGAATGGTCAGAGTAGCTGCTGCAAGTAATAAACACTAATGTTAAAAGTTAGATTTAAAAAAAATATATTTTATACAACTGAAAGTAAAGATAGTACCAAAAAATCCAGAATATTTTGCTAAATTTTCACTGTTTTATTTTTAAATTAGACCAATCAGAGATTTTTTTCCTTGCATTTTGTCTCTTTCATCCCTTGGACATCGCTGCTTCCCTTGTTATTTAAACTGTTTATTTAGTTTGGTAACTTATAATTTTGAGTTCAAGGGTTTAGTCAAATTTCTCTAATTGGTTTTCTCTAAATGCAGGATGTCAAAATTTCACAATTAAGAGTTAATAATGGAAGAAGTGAACCTTTTACAAAGACAAGCTCTTTAATCTGCTATTTAATTAACGTTTACAAATGCAGATTTTGCAGATTTTACATTTTTTGCAAAAATGTGACGTTTTCCATTGCGTAAAACTTGCTTTTATTGAATTTAGATTAGAGGATTAAGTGCTTGAAACTGCACTTTTTATCATAACATCTTAAGAGTTTGAGTGATTGCTCACAAACCGATCATCTCAATTTGTCCATGACGTTTAGATCTGATGTTATTCAGTCTTCTGTGCTGTTCCGTAAAAGATGTTCAGCCTGTGAAAAGCAGAAGAGACCTTAAAAAAGGACAGGTTTATCAATACGCTGACCAGTTTTGTGACAGGCTGCAGCGTAAGCACCAGGAAGTCGACGGGGTCTTCTGGTTTGACCTTGGAGCACTCCAGCATGGCCTCGCCCAGCGAAGGCATCACGTACTTCATCAGGTAGTTTCTGAGAGGAAGAGCTTTGGCTTCCAACATTTCAGACTCCTGTTCCACCACCATCCCCAGGCTCTTCTTCTGCAAAAAGCACACTCACAGGCGTTAAGCATTCTTTATTTGATGGTTTTTAAAGCTCCTAGTTTCAGAGCTCACCCAATCCTTGTAATGACCCGTCATCTCAGCCAGAGCAGCCGCCTTCCTCGCCTTCCTCTCTGCTGCCTCCGCCGCCAGTTTCTGCTTTCTCTCTTCCTCTTTCCTTCTCTTCTGCTCCGCCTGCTCCTCTGGAGTCCCACCGTAGTTCTTGGGCTCCCCTATAATCTCAATAATCTTCTTCATAGTACATGTGTACTTCGAATCATCCGAGCTGATGTCTGGGAAAAGGAGAACATTATATTGTCCCATAATATTCCAGGGTGTTTTTTAAATACAAGCAGCTTCTCCTTTTACGTAAATATAATGCATATTAGGTACAAATCATCTTGCTGTGCTGACCCCTGGTGGTCAATTATGGTTTTGCAGACTACCTAAATATTCTGGATGGAGTTCCCGGTGATCAAAAAAGTCCAACAAGGTTACTGGAGCTCTGTAGAGTTGCCGGTATGCACCCAGACGAGACTTGAATTCGTCCTGGTTGTAGGGCATCTTCTCAGCTACGCTCTCTGGAAGCTCTTGCACTCGCTTGATCAGAAAATCATCTGGTGCTTCGAGGGAGAAAATGTACTCTGCAATGCAGATATGGAAGAAGAAAAAACACATTTGAGCAATTGTGAGTTGATGCATTTTAATTACAGCGACTAGTTGATGCTATGAGCAGAACCTGGGGTGATGATCTTGTTATACCACGGCATTTTGGAGAGTATATCTACATCCTGGTTCTCCTGACTGTCATCTGAACAGAATAAAAATCACCGTTTTAATAATATTACTGATGCGTCTTCATTCATTAATTCAACAAAAGCTATATTGACGGATAAAACTTGCCAGCAAAAACCATCTTTGCCTGGTCCATAGTGTCGGGGAAGCCATCCAGAACAAACCCTTGGTTCCTGCTTCCTTTAGAGTAAAGCTTTTCACGCAGAACATCAAAAATCAGGTCCTCACTCAGAACACCTGAAAAAACAACAAAAATCAAACATCATCAAAGCTTTTTAAAGTCAAATTTAATTCAAGGACATTTCCGTACACTGTAAAACATTTGAGCCACATTTAGTTGTGTCTACTATCTTCTGCTTTTTAAGTCAAGTAAATTTAGCCTTTTAATATTTTGACCCTAAATGTGACTTTGTGAAAGATAAACTTACAGCAGTAAGTTGTGTTAACTTTTTACTAATTCTGTCAAACCTCCAAGAGTTGAGTAAACTAGAGTTTTTAGGTTTGCACTTAAAAAAACTGAAAGAAGAAAAAGACAGGAGTGGGAACTATTTCCCAGAATGCTTAGCGGCATGTTTTTGTATCCTGATATGGAATTGCATTACATTGATCTGACTCTTGTGTTGTATTTTAAATAAATGTTTATTTCAATGCAAAGCTTGTGGATAATGTTCTGTTCACACTAAATGTTTCTGAGCTGAATTTAATCAAATTCATTATCAGATCGGAAATTTTGTCCTTGCAATTTGAAACAAGAAATTATTCTAAAGTAAAATAAGTATTTGTTTTAACTTGACATTGTGAGTAAAATAATAGAGAAATGTGGCTCTTAAACCAGGTGAGGGCAGTTTTTTTTCTTGCATATTGTGAAATAATTATTTGGTTTAAATTGCAGCATTAAGTTAAATTCACAATTCAAGATTAATGAACTTAAAAACAATGTTTAGATAACTCGTCTCTTGTTGTTAAATTAACTTCATGAACTTTTAATTTCTGAGTTAAAACCAAAACGATTTTCTTGTTGACTTAAGTTGCATTTTCAAGGCAGCAGGTGGATTTTCCCCACAAGTTATGTTTTACAGTGCGTGTATTAGGATTTGGGATTTGCTATCTGCCTTCATTGACTGAAAACTTTCTTTGCTGTTGTTTTTTCTTTTGTCGACTCGCCTTCGTTATCCTCCAGACTCCTCTGGATAAATTCCAGTTGTTCCTGTGCAGCAGCTACAGCCTCTTCGGCAATTTCTTCTTCATACTCCTCAGTAGCTATCGTCGTCTCCTGCAAAACGTAGAAACAAACACAGTGAACAGAAAACATCTCTTTATGTTTGTCATACGAGGATATGGACCTGCAGCTGCTCTACTTTGAGATTTTTGGTGATAGACAAACACCAACTACACAAAATAGTAAAGTGAAAAGTCGACAACGTTTATAACCTACATAGCTATTGTACTCTCAGTCCAAACAAAAACTAGTTTAGAGGCCCAAATGTCACAAGATTTGGAGAAAAAAATCTTGTATATTTAGGTAAACATCTACTTTAGGAAATATGTTGTAATTTTCTTAAAATATTCCCCTTTTTAACTCTATTTATAGGATTTAAAATTAATATAAACATAAAACTTTGTTAAAAAAAGGATAAACAGTTTTTTTTTCTGTGGGATGGAAAACTTAAATGACAAGAAAATAAAATCTAAAACCACATTATCGGTTCTTATAAAAGGAAACATTGCAGAAAAAATAAAAACATATCTATATTTAGAATATTAGCTGGTGCTTTTTATTACAATTTTGCCCAGCCATTGTGGCAGGTGCAAAGATCAGGCTGATGTGAAAACTACCAACACAAAATAATGTTAAAACTGAGCCATATGTGCTTTTTTAAAATGTAACATATTATGAAAAAATTAGCCTTTCATTTTGTGAGAGGCTTATTTTCATAAAATGAAGGGCTAGTCGATCAATAATAAATTTGGACAAACTTGTTGATGGATAACTTGCATCCTTAGTACAAAAATCCTGATATATTCACTGAAAATCCTTTCAAATATTTTTGGTCTAGATTCTGGTGCAAATATCTTAGTGCACTTGAAATAATATAAAACTAACTTACAAGTAACCTCTCAGCAAGAAATATGAGCTTGTTTTAAGTCAATAATTCCTCAATATTAATGGAAAAATACTAGTTTCAGTGGCAAATTAATTAACTTATAACGTGAAAAACTCAAGGCCCAATGTGACCCACCACAGCTTTTTATGTGGCCTTCAATTTCTTGGGAATTATCATGGAAATCCACACAAAATCAACAAATCCCTGCACTTTTTTATGCTAATAACTGGCAAATTGCACCAACTGCAGTTTATTGTAGATTTTTCTCAAAAATTGTCATAAACTTTATTTGTACTAAACAGCTACCTCAGCTTTAATTGATGTCAGATTATAGTCCAGGATCTATACAGCAAGTTATAAAAAGTCACATTTACCATCATAGATAAGCTCAAATATTTCCAAATCAGAACCACAAACACTTTTTTATTGCAAAAAAATCACAAAAAGAATCATGAAATCCTGGAGGGACAATAAAACACTTCGACTTTCTGGTTTGACATGTGAAAACACTTAATCATTTCCACAAGGGGGCAGTATACAGTGAGCATCTCTATTGTTGCATTTTGTGTTTCCACTGACCAGCTGAGAAATTTTCTCATCAAACATGTTGCTGACGTTGATGTAATGAAGTTTGTAGTACTGGCAGAGCTTCATGGCAAGAGTCGTCTTCCCGACCCCCGGAGGGCCAATCAGGCAGATCTTAATCGGCTACAGAAAATAAAAACATAACCCACTGCTGTCATTTGAAAACAAGCTTATTAGCATAAAGGGATTCTAACTAATCAAATGTTTAGATAAAGACGGCTTTGACACAAACAACACTCTGATTTGAAGAGTTAAATATTTACGAAAAGCTGTCTTGCGATTTTGTACTCCTTCATGATGCTCTTTATGTTTTTCACCAGTCCCTCTTCACTCGTCCAGTCAAAGGTCAAATAGTCGCTGATTATAGACGCTTCCACTCGCAGGTTGACGTTGAGACAGTCCAGTTCTTCTGGCTGGAACCAGGAACAAACTGAACTATTGAATCAATATTAAATTCATCTGTTTTTTCTCTTTTTTTACAGGTTTTATTTTACATCTCATGCTTTGGGATTTTGGGGGGGAAAAATGAAAGGGTAAGAGCATTGAAAATAAGATTTGTTTTGAGTTTGTTTATATAAGTTGTACCTTAAAAGCGTTCATTTTGATGGCGTCTTCTGGAAGTAACTTGCTGATTTTTTCTGGCCCGAGTGCATCACTAATAGTCTAAAGAGTTAAAAGAAAGAGAGACTAAATAAACATGTTATGATGTTTTATCGGTTTACACACACACTATTGTTATTATAGCTTAATTCTGACGTAAAAAGCTACCTTTACAACTTCCTCTAACGTGGTCTTGGAATCATCAATGGCAACGATGTACCTTGGACTTGGCTTCACCTTAATTATGCTTTGGACCACTCTAATAAATTAGAAGTCAGTTCAGTTCTGATCCAATTTTTCCCCAAATAACAAACAACAACAACACTACACATCGATAAATAAATGTACCTCCCAAGGTCACAAACATGAATCATGGGAATAAAATTTTCACCACTTCCAAATATGGGAACCTTTGGCTCCTCCATTGACCATGAAACCTAAAAAAATGCAAATGACAAAAATGTAAAATATACTGCAAAGACACAAAATCTTACCAAGTAATTTTAGTCTAGTTTCTACTGCACATATCTTATTACACTTGAAATAAGACTAACTTAAAAGTAACTTTTTAGCAAGCTATACGTGTTTGTTTTAAGTCAATAATTCCTTAATATTGTTTAAAAAAAATACGTTGGCAGATAAATTAACTTATAACATAGGAAAATGTTATAAATCACTTTGTTAAAAGTGAAATAATCTGCCAACGGAACTAGAACTGGGTTGCTAGGTGACGGGGCTGGCGTTGCTAGGTAACGACGCCAATAGAATTAGAATTAACGTTTGTGAACTTTTTCACCAACTTTTGTGAACTTTTTCACCAACTTTTGTGAACTTTTTCACCAACTTTTTCACCAATATTAAGAAATTACTGACTTAAAACAAGCTCCTATATCCTGTTGAAAAGTTATTTTTCAGTTAGTTTTGTCTTATTTCAAGCGCAGTAAGATATTTGCACAAAAAATACTTGGTAAGATTTTTTATAGAAATTATGTGTTCATAAGGGATTTGTTATATTTACCTTAAAAAAGTAGTGGAAGAGATTTTCTTCCATTCCATACTGAAATCCAGCACATACAACGTAACCTTTGAGCTTAGACGCTTTCTGAAAAATTAGAATATATATATATATTTTTTTACAGTTCAATCACTGCTTTCTTATATGTCTCCATTGTTTTGTTGTAATTTGCTTTGTGAAATATACATCATAATAGTGAAATCACGTACACCTCGGGGCAACTTGAGCACAAGTTTCTCCAGCTCGTTGTGTTTCCTGAACTTGGGATGAGGCCTTCTTCGGAGAAAATCTTCTTCTAAAAAAGGGACGGCTGGGTCATTCTGAAATAAAAATTAAGAACTTTATATAAAAAAAGAAATCTTGGAATCAAATAATGTTATAATTTTTTAGATTTAGATTTTTTTGGGATTTACTATGTCTGAAACCCTGAAATTCGTCCAAGTCATCAATGTGGAGACGACGATGAAATATCTCCGGGTTTCGAAGTTTACCATTTCTTCCTGAAAGACTGTTTGTAAAAAGACAAAAAAAAAAAACCCATGCTGTGTTAATTTGTGAATGATATCAGAAAGCCAATCGATAGTGTTATTGTTGTGTTTTCTAACTCTTCCCTGATAACGCCCATGTTGCTTCTTCAATCTGCTGTGGAGTTGCACTTTCAGTGACGCAGTAAACCACAACATCACACTCCAGCAGCACCTGCTGCAGCTCCTCTCTGCTTGGGGACTGGCACAAAACACAACAGGATATGAGTAATACTCATTTTAATGATTTATTTAAACTGTTCACTCAAATTTAAAAGCTAGTGTTTGGTGAATTAGTTTGAATTTATTGTGGATCCACTGGGTGGAAATGACACACCAGACTTTTAAGCTCAATCCACATATTTTCCAAAACCGAGATCAAGCTTTGACATTTTTCAGGGATTAAGATCTGATTAACATAGCAAATTACAATTATTAGTCTTTTATTTTATTATTGCTAAAAGAATATGGAGGTAGTTTTACATTTTCAGTAATCAGAGTTAGTTACATTTACTCAATTACATTTATTGGGTAACTTTTTTGACAAAATGTACTTTTAGGAGTATTTGTACTTTTTGCTTTTATTTGAGTATTTTTATTATGAAGTATTTCTACTCTTACTTGGGTAAAATGTCTGGATTTTCTACCCACTGAATGAAAAACAAACATGTTTTAACCAACAATTCACCAGACACAGAGACACATCTACAGTTTTTGTTGAAGTTTTATAAGTTTTTTTTATTGATGGAAACTGATTCTTAAAAATAATTTTGCCTAATTTTTATTTTTGTTACTTTTTGTCATTTTGGTCCTTAAAATACCAACATTTCCACTTAACTTTATATTTTGTTCATCTAATGGTGCAATTTTTGAGTATTAAATTATTCATAATTAGAAGTAGAAAAGAACTAATTATGATAGGACAGAAAAATGGTTGCAGATGTTTGTCTTGATAAAGGAATGTTTTTGAGTCAAATGTTTTCTATTTTGTTGGCATAGAAAACGTTCATATTTGCAGCAATGACATTGAAAACTTTCTACCCAAACCATTGCTGTATTAAGCCAACTTATTGAACATCTTGAGTAAAATGTTGCTATAATTAAAAGCTAAATATTAAAACAAAACTGTTTATTTTGTACCTAACATTTTCCATTTAGGAAAACATACATTAGTCACTAAAAAATCCTCAAAATTTGGCCAAGTTTGTATCAATTTGTACTTGTGGTTGGGGGCTGCAAAAAATGATCCTACTGTAAAACTTGTGGGTGTCCAGATACTGTGATTCTCCTTTGTAGAATAATCCACAGAAACAATTGAGCTCTTTCTCAGTGTCGAACATTTAATTTCTTTTCCGCTGCTTAATCAGCTGTCACCTAACTCAGCTATCCTGCACCCTGCTGTTCCCGAACTTTCGCTCTTCTCCCCCATTTGGGGAGCCTTTCAAAATAAAACATTTTCAAAACATTTTACATTTTCATAACTCCCAATTTTCAGTCTTACACTTCTTCCCCCTTACAACAAAAGAAGCATCCCCGCTTCAAACATGGGGCTGATTTTAGTACAACAAGAAAACAGACATTTTCATAAACCAGAATTACACTGTTATGTGGTAAAGGAATGAACTGTTAACACAGGGAAGAAAGGAAGAGAAAAAAATTGTTTTTAAATCGCAACGTGACTTCAAAACCCATACTGAACAGGGCATCAGAATAACCAAAAGTCATAGCTTAACAGTGAAGAAGAAAAATAATAATAATAATAATAACCCTTCAGAAGGACGAATGGGTCGCCCGGACCCATAGTGTTACACTATGGGTCACAAAAGGCCCCCGGGCCTCACGTTGAAAACCCCTAATCAAAGAGTAACAGTTGACAACTGTCCCAAAAAACAACTGGGTTTATAATTATTACATTATGCAATAATATAATAATTTGAGGGCTATGATTAAAAGCTAAATTAAAAAATTTAGGATAAAACTGACAACTTCCGTCAGTTTTATCCGTCTTCTTATGAGCCATCAGCAACTATTCGGTATTTATTTTTATCTTTAAATAAATAGGAGCACCTTTACTGACTCACCACATACAGTCTGTGTAGATTCTGTACTTTGTCCTCATTGATGGAAGTTCCTACGACCTGAAAAGCAGGTTCGTCCTTGGGAGTCGGTGTCTCATCCTCTGTGTCATCATCGTCCGTCTCCTCGGAAGCTTCAATCTGTCCTATAATCTTCCCAGGTAAAATAAAGTCAGCGAACACACCACAGTTATCTGACTTCAACTGGTACCGAAACGGCCAACTTTTTTCACCCCTTACCTCGGCGACGTGCTTCGAAACGTACGTGTGGACGTCGTTCACGAAAATCTGCTTAACTGGAAGCGGTGGCTTCTTCTCCTCCATGACAAAAACTGTTACTTTAGATACACAGAATAACCGACGTTAAGAGGGAAACTGCTGAGGCAAAAACGTTCCGCCAGTCTTAACGGTTGCTATGGACTCGAAAACGGTTGGTAGGGTTCAGCCAGAGATACGTAGAATACGTAAGCTGTACGTACTAAGCGTATAGCTTACGTATTGAACGTATAGCTTACGTATTCAAGCTATACGCTGAATAGCTTGAATACGTAAGCTATTCAAGCTATTCAACTTGAATAGCTTACGCCAGGGACGGTTCTACAATCCTTAAACATTGGAGCCTTCCACCCATTTAAAAACTTTGTACATATATAGTTTTCTTTCATTGCTTGCTTATTTGTTTAGTTTTTTAACTTGACATACAAGTGAATGAAGTTAGCTTAGCTTAATTTCTTATTTGGTGCCACCTAATTTTAAAATCTGGATTAAAACTAGCAAAATATTCTCCTTTTTTATGTATTATTAAACTTTTTAAATACTGGTGCTTTCCTGGGTTGAGTGAGCAGATTTTCCTACCACAAATAAATAAATACAAGTGCCAGTCGGTTTATTTCAAAATCATATGTGGCCTTAACCAGAACTTGATTTGGAGCCCGACCTCCAGACTCTAAAGAGACACATAACAAGAGACTTCAGTTGTGTACCTACATTATTTTAGTAATAAAATTAAAGCAGTTTTTATCTGTATTCTGCCAAATTACATTTGTGCAAAAAAAAAAAAACTTCATCCAACTTTAAGGACTCATTGAATGCGGAGACACTTATTTATTCGTATTTTAACACCTTAAGAGGTAGTTTAACAGCATTTCAGTACAGTTGTGGCACGATCAGGGATACGTTATTTACTGAGATATGTTTATAGACAAACCCAAAGCTGAAACATAAAGAAAATATTAAAATTTTAGCCATCAATCACACTATGAAGATTATTTTTTACACTCTTATTTCATTTAAATGTAAATTTACCAAGTAATGTAAATGTAAAACAGACATTAAACCTCTGCTTTTGGAGGTTTAATGTCAGGATCCCATTCTGGTGATGTAACTGGCTTCTTCCTGCAGGGAATACCAAATTAACACCCTCCAGACAGAGCAGCATGCCACTTTGGGCTCCTTATTTGCACAAACAAGCCCCGTCTGTGGTCCTGTCGATCCCCTCGTTGTGCAGGACAATGGAGTGCTGACATGGAAACTTTCAAAGCACCCCATTTATTTATAGGGCTGACTTTATCAGCTCTTCACGGCGTCTGCTTCGCACAGATCTGGGCACTCAGTGAAACACGCCAGTCATTTATTCAAAGCACAATGACACTGAATGAGGTCTGATTGGTTGGGTTTTACCATGTATAGTAATCGATCCTCAATAAGGTAATAAGAGGATGTCTGGTTTAAAGTGTTTGATAGCCATCCTGTAGGTTATTTAGGAATTGTAAAATGTGATTAAGGGTTGAAATATTTAAATCAACACAGAATTATCTGTTTGTGTAATAATCACAATAAAACGTAAGTGAAATACGTTAAACTGTTTTATATCTATAATTTAAAAAATGGGGGGATTTGTTGATTTTGCGTGAATTTCCACAATAATTGTCAAGAAACTGGAGGGACTGATTGATATAATTTGGCAGTAAACAGATAAAAACTGCAATGATTTGATTGATAACATCATATTTAAACACACTTAGTGTTTAGTTTAGATTCTATAGGACCACATCAAAACATATGGCGGGCCGGATTTGGCCCACAGGCTTTGAGTTTGACACCTGTGGCATAGAATATCTGTTTGTTAAAACCTGTCAGGCAGGTGTGACCTTTAAAACTTCTGCTGATTTCATCAGAATCACTACAATGAATCATTTTGACATTATTAGACGTGTTTCCCTTCAATTTATTTGTTGATTTATCAAATTATTACATCAAATCCACAGTAAAACATAGTTATGCTGTGGGTTGAGTTTGCACAAAACATTTGTATTACCGGTCAGAGAACATAATCCTGTCTGTGTTGGACAGCAGTTGATTCTAGCAGCTGCCTGAGTGTGTTTATGTGTGTGAGGCTGAAATGCAGAGGAGGCAGCTGTCAAGACAGAGGGACTTCCTGCGTTACCTTATAAGGACGAATGTCCCTCAACGCCGTGACCCATTTAGGAGCGATCAGCTTCCTCCTGAAGCTGCAGGGATTCTGCCAAAAACTGCTTCTTTGACTTGAATAGAGCTGTTGACAAAACAAAGCGCTGGTTTCTTCCACCAGTCAGAGTTTCAGGAATTTAAACCTGAACTCTTATGCTATCTCTGATGCAGGATAAAACATTTTGCAGTTTTTATCTGTTTACTGCCAAATTATATCAATCAGTCCCTCCAGTTTCTTGAGAATTATCATGGAAATTTATGCAAAATCAACAAATCCTTGAACTTTTTGCGCTAATGCATAATTGGGAGTTATTGCAGATTTTTCTCAAAAATTGTCAAAAACTTTCTTACTTGTCTTAAACAGCTGCCTCAGCTTTAATTGTTGTCAGATTATCTCCCATGATCTATACGGCAAGTAATAAAAAGTCACATTTACCATCATAAATAAGCGCAAATATTTCCAAATTAGTTCCACAAACACTTTCATTTTCATTGCAAAAAATCACAAAAAGAATCACAAAATCCTGGAGGGACTGAAAAGATGCTCAGTAATGTTTCATTTTAAGAATTCATTGATATTTTAACAGTTTGTTAACAGGTTTTATCAATACATTCTGACACAACCGGCCCTTTAAGAGCATTTATGATCTGGATTTGGCCCAAAACGAAAATGAATTTGACACCACTGACTTAAAGCAAAATCAAAACATTTGACTTTTGGAGCTCAGAAATTTTTCTGAAAATTTCTGAATTTTTTGGTGGAAACTTACTGCTTTGTTTTCTGTCTACAATGATCCTAATATATACCGTCATAGGGATCGATAAGTCACATTTACTGACTTCCATAAGCACAAATATAGCAAAAGTTATTGCAAATATTTATAGTTAGCAACACACTGTCAGTGATTTTAATTGCAAAATAATCACAAAATCCTGGAGGGACTGATTATCTAATTTTAGGAATTTTTCACTGAATGCAGTGAGTTATCAATATTTTAGCAGTTTTATCAATATATTCTGGCACAACCGTCCCTTTAAGAACATTTCTGATGGTGAAATGTCTCAGAATGAAGATGAGTTTTCATTCAAACGGAATGAAAACTCGCAGCACGTCTACAAATGGAGTACTTCAGGGCGCTCGAGTAATGGGGAGGCAGGCGGGGGGTATTTACATTCCTGCTGCCCTCACCGTGGCCTCATAGGGCTTCAGACGGAGAACACAGGCTCTCTGCAGGCGGTACAAGGTGACGAATAAGGATCCTGAGCTGCCATTTTTCTACCTTCAGTGTGTGCAGCTACTGGCACCGGCCACACTCCCCTAAAAGGAGACGCAGGAGCCAATGAAAGCTGAGGAGCGTCAGCCGTCGCTCCCCACATGTCGCCTCGGCTCTCTGGAGGTCTGCAGCCCTCCTCCCCATCTCACAACGCTGCGTTTCAGCTGTTCGGCTGCAAACCCCCCCGCCGCTACGTCCCATCTCACTCAGCACACACATACCATGACATGACACAAGCAGACTGAATTACTCAGACATGTTCTCACATTACAGTCATTTCCTGCATACATCCACATCCCCAATTAAAGCGATATTACTTCATTCCCAAGGATTCGAGTAGCAGCACAAACTGAAGAAATGTTTTGGTAACACTTTATTTTAAGGGGTGTGCAGAAGACTGACATGACATAACATCTGTTATAAACATGAAGGAGTCTTCATGGTTGTTGTCATGAGGTCATATTTAGTAAATAATGACACTTTAAAACAAAGTTCCATGAAAACTTGCATTTAAAGTCCATTAAAATCGACAACTTCGCATTATCTGGTAAATAATGAAATTTTTAAAGCAAAGTTGTACCAAAACTTCCATTTAAAGGCATTAAAATGACCAACACTACATCATTTGGTAAATAATGACACTTTTAATGCAAAGTTATTCCAAAGCTTGCATTAAAAGTCTATTGAAAGCATCAGCTTTTCATTATTTAGTACATAATGTCACTTTTAATGTAATGTTCTATTATATAAAGTACATTAAAAGTGTCAGCTTTGCATTATTTGGTAAATAATGACAATTTTAATAAAACGTTGTACCAAAAGTTGCATTAAAAATGAATTAAAATGGTCAACATTGCACTACAAGTGTCATTTTTTATTGAATGACACTTCATAACGTGTTATGTTTATGACAGTATATCAGTCTTATGCACACTCCCTCAGATGAAGTGTTACCAGTGATATTTTGTTCATAAATCCAAATAATTATAATATTTATAACACCCAAGCATGTTTAAAAACCAGACCCCTGCATTAAAAGTATACATTTACCCTAAATCATAATAAATTCTTGTCACACACACCATAAAAGCAGTTTATTTAGCAGTTTATTGGGACCGTAAAAAGTGCTGCTGGTTATGTCTCATGCAGGACCTTTAAACTGTCAAAGGAAATATCTCTCCATCCTGGAGGCATCCCTGACACGGGGTCCACTTTACGCTGCCTTTTTGCTGAGCAACACTTAATTTGGACTTGCGTGAAGAACTGAGCCCACCCACCGGCTCCCAGCCTCAGCATGCTGAATCATATTTAAGGAGGCCCTCACAGCCTCGCCCCCGAATCCCAGAGGAAACTCCAGCCACTGGTTACAGCTTGGTGAGTATCTTTAACAATCTGGCTCAGAAGATACTGAATTTCTATGTTCTTGTTGCCGGTTTTGTTTGTTGAATTAGATCGTTTGTGAAAGAAACTGAAGAAATATTTGGATGGTAATTCAGTTTTAGGATGTAGGATGTGGGATGTTGATACATCATCTTATAAACTCACTAAATAACAAACAGAAATGTAGACATTATTATATTTGTGCACTTAAGGAGCGTTCCTGACACTCATTTATTAAAATCTATTATCAAGATTTTATCATTTTGAAAACGAGTGAATTTTATATACAACA